>VYXC01000743.1:2078405-2093263 GCA_013397175.1 Platysteira castanea
TTAGAATATATGACATTGACCTAGCCATGAACTACAACACAAGTACCTCGCCCATTACAGTTATATTTTCTCTGCCAATGTAATTTTCTGAATCCTTGTATTTTATGAAATGTTTGGGAGATTTTACCAAGACAAAAGAGAATTTTCCACATCCAACCCATATAAGTGATTGCTCTTAATAAGGATAAGCAGTCTTATCTTGCACAACTTTCCACAAAATAAACAAAGAACTCAGAACATCAGGGTTTTTTACAAATTAAAAATTAAGAACTACTGGTTAAACACAAAAAATACAAAAACAAACCTACCCACCTTACAGAAATATTTCCATACATTTGTTTAATACTTGGAGTGTGAAGGCATCCCTCTTCCGATTGCGCTGAAGTAACAACCACAGACTCCAAGCAAACTGTCAGCATTGCTCAAAAAATTACTCTAAATCTGTCCAGTAGAGGGCAATGACATACACACACACAAAGTGAAAAGTTGAATTTGAAATGCACGTTTGTAAAAAATAAAACTAAATTTAAGAAATCCCTATAGTTCTGAAGTATTAATAAGTGTTTTATTTATAATACTTATATTCAGGGGCATACAGATCAGTGTCCCCCATTTTAATGCCTCAAAGGACTTCCAAATTTAAAATGATACATTAAAAATCTTTCTGATGTTTTTGCAAAATTGACCACTATCTATACAGAAACAGGTCAGCCTTACATAAAAGAACATCTTTATTTTACATTTGGCTGCAGGATAAATGCCAGAAGTGGTTTTGTCCCTTTGGCAAGACATATTTCAGTTGCTAAAAAAACCTTCACTTTTTGTTTAAAATTGGTCCAGAAGGATACTGTTAAATAATTTTCTTCCTGTCACACACCCATCTACTGCAAGGAATGCTCACAGCCATTAAATAAGATACTGTGTTTGCAAGGAAAGCTGCTGCTGCAGTCCAGCTGTGTCTTTTACAGTTCTCAGTGATTTTTTTTTTTTTTTAACTACACTTAGAAATAATCCAAAACTTCATCGGGGTCTGCAGCACATTCGGACTTGCAGGTACAAGGAGGTTGGGGCTGAAGCACTGAACTACCCCTGCCAGCTCCTGCGAGACCCCAGTGGCAAGGTAAGACTGCAAGGAGTGCCCAGCACCCCTGTCTCTCCAAGGACAGGAGGAAGCCTCCTGGAGAAAACAGATCAGCAGAAAACCCGATGGACACAAGCAGCACAAGTGCTTGCTTATGTCTGGTTGTGACTTGTTTCAAATGCTGTCACTTCAGGTTATCTAGACTCCCAAAATTTTCCACTACAGTTTTGTATGATCTCAGGTTACATTCTCAGATCTCCTACCCCTGTGCCGCAGAAACAGAGAGAAGACAGCTGTTAAGCACACCCCCAATAGCAGGCATGAAAATGAGATACCACTCACAAGTAATTGTTCATTTTCTGATTTTTTTTATTTTTTTTAAGTATTGCAAGAGTGATTCATGTCAACACATGTCATCATCTGAATAGTTTTTTCCAGGGTATCCAACTTACTTGGCCGAATGTGGTAGTTCCTAGGGCAGCTGGTCGGGACTCAGAATTTGCTACAAAAACCCTGCAATACACTCCACTCCTGGAGGGAGGAACAAGCCTCCCAAAGCCCGAGTGCACTGGCTGTTGCCAGAGTTAGCAGGCAGTGGGCGAGAACTCCTCCAGCTTCTTTTATCAAGATCTTCATCTCATGATCTACTGGTTTCCAAGCAGCTGCCACAGCTGGAAGTGTGAGAGAGTCCCCCAGCCTGAAGCAGCATGCATGGAGCAGCTGCCCACTTCATAGAGTGTGAAAGCCCCGGAGTCTGCAGTGCAGACAGGAAGCCAGCAAGATACTTGGATTATAGTGAAAGCTCATCAAAGTAGAAACTTCTAGGACAGCCCTACACTTTATATGGCTTGGATTTGCCTGTGCAAAGAGACATTTTTAGAAGATCCACACCTTGCTTTGATTTACACCTCAAGGACGGACTCATGCAGGTTGTATGGTAACCCCTCACTGCCCTGGTTACATTCACCTCACATGTTTTATGTTTTCTTCATAATAACGACACCTCAAAAGTGCTTGGGGTTTTTTTTAATCAAAACAGCTGCCTGAAGAACTGGATCAAAGTTTTAGAGAAATGCTGTTATGACACATGTATGTCAAATGGTTATAGTCTTGGGTATAGCCTGTGTACAAAGCACCAGTAGCACTTATCAAGATTGACGGAGGGAAGAATTTCTTGATGATTAAAGATAATTCAGGTTAAAAAGTTAACTTAATTTTTATAATTCTTTAAAAGAAGATCTCATTTAAACAAATTTAAACTCACAGAAGATTTTGCTTTATATGTTCTCAGAAAAAAAAGGTAATATACTGATACTCGTTTTTCTTGTTAGATATTGACCAAATCTGTCTATTTTAAGGGAAAAATGGGTTTGGGTTTCTTTTTTGGGGGGATTGGGTTTTCTTACTACTGTACATAATACAGTAGTACATATACTACATATACTGTACATATATGTTAACATATATGTTTATGGTAATATTGCAATAAGAGGTATTAAAATCTTGTCATGAAACTGATCTTAAAGTGATTTAGCTATCAGAATGCTAGTAAAGTATAATCAATAACCTACCTGTTTGAAGGAGGGAAACTGCTAATTTTGATAGAATTTATGTGACCTTCACTATTGTAGGCTTACCTCACCAGGAAAGTAAAATAACTAGATATGTCTAGAAAGGATGTATCTACAAATAGCATATTAACATCATCCAACTTCAATCAATTTGTATCTGTCAACATACAGAGGGTTTCTGTATGCTTGGGCTTCTTTAAGCTTGACTCGAGGAAATCCCTTCAAATGAGGCAAAGCAAACATGTTAGCATTTCACACCTGTAGCCCAGAAGCACCTTCACCTTTTGCTTAGGGGTTTGAATCTTTTTTTTTTAGATGCTCTGAAGCTCCTAGCTCAAAAGCCTTTTGGAAAACTATTAGGACAAAAAAAGACCCCAGAAAATAAAATATGTCCTCTGTGATATACACATCCTTGTCAGAAGGTAGCAATTAACATGAGCCACAACACCTAGGCTACATGCACCAGATCTGGAATTAAGGTATTGTGAGCAGTCAGCATGCAGGAACAAAGTGTAGGAGGAATTTCAAACAGGTTACCCAGACAAGATGGCACAGGACAAAGCTCAAGGGTGCCTGTATGGAAGCCTGGCAAGTACACAGAAAGAGTCTGCAGCCAGCACATTCACACGGCACACAGGAGGTTCCGCAGCACAAAGGCAGAGAGTCACTTAAAGTCTTGCAGCACAGTTCCAGTTCTTTCTTTACAGAGATGGAAGAAAGTCAAAGCCACTAGCAAGGAAAGCTATTCTGTGTTAACTGGATAGGAATTTTTTGAATACGGTAAAATCATTCTACTACTCTGCCATAAGAGAGCAGTTCCCATGAGATATCTGTCCTTGAGTCCAGAAGCAATAGTTTTTCCTAGCCCAAAACCCCAGTGAACCATCTGCTCCTCAAATAAAGGTACTTCCTGCTATAATTAATACACATTTTCCATACATTCTAGTGAAGCCATTTATTTTCCCAATGGCCAGCAACACATGAACATAATTGCCCTCAAAAAGTTCACATCAGCTAAACCTCACCTACAGTGTAATTTCCCACCTCTTGGAGACAAGCATAGAGCTTGAGTGAGTCCTAATCCCTGTCTCAATTCACCCCCCACCTCAATACCTCAAGGAAATGAGCTAAGGAATGCAGGCATGTAAGGAGACACAGCAGGGGATACATCCTCAGTTTCAGCAGTCAGAAGGCTCAAAACATACATGGCCCGTAGCCTAGAGATGTGAGCACGCTGACACTGTTCTGATGACAATAGAGCTTTGCAGAGCATAAACAATACAGACACTGCTAAGGCAGGTCTCCAATCCAATTTCTAGCCAGCTTGGAAGGAGTCAATCACATCCAGTACAGACCAGCTGAGGCTGAAGAGAGCCTAAGTAAAGAAACTGTCTCTCACTTGTGCATTTTGTTGCCTGAGTTGTGAGTGTGCTTTTAAAACTGCAATGGCTTAGCAAGGTCTGCCAAAAGCCCCAGACAGTGGTTGCTGTGAAACATTCTTTCTGTGGCTGATTTCAGTTCTTTCAGATAGGTTCACAGATCCACTGAGCAAGGTAAAGAGCCAGGTTGCTTAAAAGAGTAAAAACAATCCTTTTTTTACTCCTCCCTGCAACTCGTCCTAACCCAGCTTCAAATTTGAGATGCCAGGTGGTTTTCCAATGAAGATCAGAAGACACAGAGGTCCCCTTTAGAACAAGACCGAACATAGAAATACCTTCATCTGGACCTTTTTTTTAAAGCATGATACTTGTCTAATTCCACATTCAAGTATTTTAGGTTAGTTCTGAAAATACGCTCCCCTAGCCTTAGCCATTAATGTCTTAAGAACCTATTCACTGCTTTTTTCTTTTTATATCACTAAAGCTGAATCAACAAGATTGCAGAGATCTATCTGAGATAGAGTAACTGCAGAGCTGAATTTAGCCCAGTGGTATTTTTGTTTAAAGGAAAAACACAGAATGGAGAAACGCTGTACTCACGAGTGTTTTGGGACTGCATGAAGGACAAACTCATTGGGCTGAAAAGCAGTACTTCTATCTATATCTAGTGATTGTGTGCATCTTAACCAGTTCATCTGGAGATTCCTTCAGTAATGACTGCTTTCTAAAGAGGTGTTTTTTAAAGACCTTATTACTATCTAGAAAAAAAAAAAGAACATAGCAATTAAAATATATGGAAACACATGAAATATGACTAATGAAATTTATGCCTAAATGTCATATTTTCACCAACTCACAGAATTACTTCTCATTTCTTGCACAATATTTTAAGAAAGAGAATACAATCTCTGCACCTGCCTCCTCTGCCCAAAGGGTACAAAAAATAATTTTAGAAGACAAGATGAAGGTGCTAAATGTAATTCATAAAAATCATAGAACCATGCAGCTTGGACAGATCTCTGGAGTTTTCTAGTCCAACCTTTTGCTCACAGGAGGGTCAATCTCAGATCAGGGTTTATCAGCTGGGTCTTGAAAACCTTCAATGCTGGAAGTTGAACAACCTCTCTGAGCAACCTGCTTCACTGCTTGACTGGCTTCAGAGTGAAAAAGCTTTTCATTATAACCAGCCTGAACCCCTTGTTGCAGCTTAGGTCCACTGTCTTTTGTCCTTCTGCCTTGCACTGCTCAGAAGAGCCCGGCTCCATCTTCGCAATAACCTCCTCTAGAAACTGGTGGAGTACTAGTTGCCCCAGTCGCAGTCACCTCTTGTCTAAGCTGAACAAGCCCAGTTCCTGCAGCCTCTCTTCATCTGCCATGTGCCCTCGCCCCAGCCATCTTGGTGACCCTCCTCTAAACTCCCTATAATTTAGCACTGTCCTTCTTGTATTTGGGGATCCAAAACTGGACACAGCACTCCAGGTGCAGCCTAACAGTTGCTGAGCAGAGGGATATAACCACATCCCTCTACCTAGAAGCCATACTTTTGTTACTATAGCCCAGGATGCTGTTAGCTGCTGTCTCCACTGCCAGGGCACGCTGCTGACTCATTTGCAGTTTGTCCTCTACCAGGCCCATCAAGTTCTTTTCTGCCAAGCTGCTCCCTGGCCTGCATTGTTCCAAGGCAAGGTTTCACCCCAGGTGTGGGACTTGGCATTTGTCTTTGCTCAATTTCATAAGGCTTCTGCTGGCCCATCCATCCAGCCTGTTCTAGGTCCCTCAATGGTGGCTCTGCCTTTAAGCATTTTGACTGGCTCCTACAGTTTGGTATCATCTGCAGACTAAGAGCAAGCCCTCCATCATCCCTTCCAGGTCACTGTCAAAGATATTCATTGACAGGTGTCAGGATAGACACCTGTGGTACTCAGTTCAAGCAGACTCATTACTGAGAACATATCCATCTGGTACATCTAAACTCTGAGCATTTAATAAGCAGGCAAGATTTCAAGGCATAATATTACAATTATAGCAGCATATCCAAATTTAATATTTAATCTAGTCTTAGAAATCAGCTTCTAGACTGTTATTTACATGACCTAACTTTAACATTAAGCCTAGCCACCACTCGCTTCCTTTTTAGTCAGCAGAGAGAAAAAAAAAAATCAGTACAAGCTGGGGACCAACTGGTTGGTCAGGTTAGCAGCTCTGCAAAAACAGATGTCAATACAACAGGGTGTTGACAAACTAGAGAAAGTACAGTAGTGGAGCACCATATGACTAAGACTGTTACTTAAATAGCTGAAGGTGCTAGAAGATATGCAAGGAGAGGCTGGAGGAACTGGGTTAGGTTCCTTGAAAAGGAGAAGGCCAAGAGCCAATTGCTGAATTCAACAATCTGAAGGCGAGTTGTAGAGAAAGTGGAATGAGAGCCTTCTCAAAAGCGCACAACAAAAGAAGAGAATTTGTGACAAATTTTGATGCTGGAAATTCTAATCAGACACTGATAAAGGTGCTCAGAGAGGCTGCAAACTCTTCATCCTTGGACATTTTCAAAACTCAACTGGACAGGCCTTGAGCAATCTGATCTAACTTGGAAGTTAGCCAGATTTTTGCAAGGGGTTGGATCAGTGACTTTAAGAGGGCCCTGCTAGTCTAAATTTTTCTGTGATTCTATGAGAAAGGCTCCTTCAGTGGGTGATTCATCTTGTCTTAAAATAGGTGTCTAAAATAGATTAGATGAATCACCATCTGGTGGTGCCTGTGTCTCACTGAAAATATTCTCCACTGAATACAAAGGCAACCTAAGCTGACCAGCTATGATTAAATGTCTTACAGTGAGACATCTGTAAATTGAAAGAGATGAAAATCATCATTAGTGACTTGTGCCCCGAAATTATAAAGTTCTTGCCTTGTTTATATATTACCCCTTTAGGGCATGAACTGCTTCCTTAATAACCAATCTCATTTGTGGGAGAAGGCAGACAAACCCTCATATAACACATAAAAATTAAAAATTAGAATAACTTAGAATTTGAGCTAAACAGCTACCTTAAACAGTTTGTTGCCATATGAACTCTTCCCTTCATAATGCAATGGGTAGAGTTTTATGACTGGATATATATTACAATATGTAATATTTTTGTCTTTAAAGACAGCTGACAAGAAGGATGGCAGGATGTTTTTCCCTAGCATGAAGATATTTCTATCTTCACAACCTTATCTATTAAATCATAGTGGATAAAGGAGAATGAGTTTAAGTGTCCAGGTCATATAAATTTTTTTAATTGTTGTTATTATTATTATTGTTGTTGCTATTAGTATTAACTGCAAATTATTTAAGAACACAGTTTAGAACTGCCTGAAATGTCCATTGACAAGAAAAGACCCAGATGTTTAACATGAGTAGAAACCATTGAAGTTGCAAGCTTTTTTTTGGGGTCCTTAGAAACAGTATTCAGCTAGAAAACATGTCTTTCTTCCCATAAACTGGAAGGAAAGGAAAAAAAGGAGGTAGATAAAAAAGAAAAATCAAGTCTTTTTTCAGTCTTCCACATTGTCAGAATGACTCTGTTTTCTTCTATCTGAAAAACTGAAGTATAATTAAAAGTACTACAGTAATTTTAAAAGACACTTTAACAACAATTAATGTCTACAGAACTGTATTGGTTACATGTCTAATAAGGTCAGTACAACTTTCTCCTAAGGGAAATGGTATTTTTCCTACGTACGCTAATTAAGTTCCATTTTCCATGTTCCACAGATTCTCCCAAAGCAAACTTCCCTGTTGTTTCCTCCACATCCAGCACCCATTTGTTTGGTACATCGCAACCAAATGGGGAAGCAGCAGGTAAATGCCCCTAAATGTGCTTTGTTTGGCAGCAGAAACAAAGCTGGGCATGCCAAGATGAAAGCAAGTACTTTCCGAAAAAGACAGTTCTGGTTTTGCCACACAGCTGACAAAGTCTATGTCTCATAGGTCCTCCAACCAGCCCTGCTTGCAGGGAAGTCACTCTAGACATCCCTGAGCAAGAGAAGAGGGGAGTGGAAGGACACAGAGACAACCGGCAAACAAATTTCCTCATAAGAAATGGTCCTGCGCCAAGCACCACCTCTCGAAGCAGCCTGTTTGGTAGTTTAGAAACCAGCCCCTCTTTGTAACTACTTCCCTGTCACAGTGGAACAAATTCAAAGACAAGTGCTCATGCCCTGTTGTGACATGGCCATCATTAAGAAAGAGAATATTCTAATCATCTTTACAGAATCAAAACTTAACAAAACTGTTAACATGTATTAGGTTCAAAAACAGTCTACACTGATTAAGGAGAAAAGTCAATCCTATAGAAGTCTTCACCAAAATCACCAAACTCAAGATTTTACATTTCACTGCTGTTTCAGAACCACCATTGGAACTTTTACTATTTCAGCTATGCAAATATGAAAACTTTATTATTTTGCAATTAACAGACCAATTCAAAAATGCTTATTCTGAGATTTTTTTTTTTTTTACTCCCAAGGCATTCTTTTAGCTAACTGTGAGTTAGGAAATTACTCGGTGTGAACAAAAATATTTGAGATTCTGGGTTTTATTTTAGTGCATTAAGATTTCTATATCGACACATACCCAATACCATCAGATCTTATTTTTCTTTTGGACTGAGAACTATGAAATATTGAATCCTGTGTGTGAATGTATGTAAGATGTCTGTTTTTAAAAGAAGCTTGCCCATGCTTTTCCTATAACAAGGCCAGATCAAAAACTGCAGGGGCAAGCTCTTAGAATTTTGAATGAGTTTTAGTCTTACAAACATCTTCAAGCATGTTCAGGCAGTCAGCTTTAATAACAAGTTCTGGGGAAATATTTTTTTCCTGTATAGTTTCTCGTACTTTGTGCTAACAGCTCTTACGCTTTATTATATTTTGTGTCTTACCCTGAAATGCCATCCTATTTTGCATAACTGAACTCTTGAAATCTCTGATTGATTCACTGTAACTACAGTAAAACCATCATGTATTAATTCATTCTATGAGAAGTCTCTATCTCCCCCCTCCACATAGGAAAAAGAAAAAAACCAGTTAGCCGTAATATAAGGAACTGCCATTTGTCTGGCGTGGCTACTCAAAACTTTTTCCAACATAATTCCACAGATTGATAGAAACAGTTTAGTGCTTCCTTGTAACTTGTAAGGGCTAAACGTTGGCAAGATTCCAGTACCTGCTCTCAAGTGGGGACAAGTTTGTAATATAACTTGAAATCAGTCATCACTGATTTACTTCAGCAAATTTTACTAGTCCTGATTGTGACAAAAATAATTGCCTCAACTTGAAACTGAAAATAGTTTTTTTTATCAAACTTTGGAACGTAAGAGTGACAGAGAACCTCATTCATCAGACATGAAAAATAGGTAACGCTACTGAGCAACAGCTAAGTAAATACAACTGCCATTTATCAAAAACACACAAATACCAGCCTTAATCTAGGAAGGCATTTCTGAATGAAAAAAATCCAAAAACCTTTGAGTTAACAGGACTTCAATTTCTTAAAATGTTTTTTTTTGAAAGGATTTCTAGGTAAAGGAGAAAAAAAAAGCTTCCAGATTTTCAAAATCAGGGTCAAAACCAGTATGTCTGCATATTAACATACACGACCACAGTGTGTAAGCACTGCTGACATGAAAACACTGAAAGCACCTGGAAGGCACAGACTCATGAGAGTAACATGGGAACACAGAGTCATTCAGTAAAAACTCTGGCGATTTTCAGACCAAGTCTCCACTCTTCCACTCAAACTTGGCAGAAATTCAGATCTACACCAGAACAATAGCATATCTTCAAATATGTGAAGAGGAACAAGGTTGCATCAGAGAATCCCAGAATAAATGAGTTAAAACATTTAGATGCCTGATCTTAAAAGTTTACTCTTAACAACCTGGAGAATAGGAACTTGCATACTTTCCAACAGGGAGAGGGAGACAAGACAGACCCCTATAGAGCATCAGTCTTCAGACAGAAACTTTATAAACATTACTCAAATGATGTATCACTCAATTCTCCCAGGCCACATGTCACTAATCACAGCACAGTAAGTAGACTCAGTCAGAGAGATTGCAAGCAAGAGGAAAAAAAATAATGAAAAGATACAAAACAATCGAGTGTTGATACAATGAACTGGGGGGGGGGAAGGGAAAGATGATAGAAAAGTGTTTTAGTCTCCCTCAGTTTTTTCTGATTTTCCAATAGCATGGATTCATAAAGAATAATTTAGCAATTATGGGTCAAAGTAACTTCGCACCAAAGGAGTAAAATGAGAACAGCTCTTTAACACCTCTCAAAGTCCTAAGAAGGTTTATAGGATATGACAATCGCACACTAAAAATTCAAATGGATGTATGGAAATATCACGGTGCCAGGTTCACATCATTCTCCAGAGTGAAAATTCATCCTCTGCTAATGGGCATCAGGAGCTGCTTCTCTAATTCTCTTTCCCCACATAAGAACTGTTTGCCTGGTTTTTGGGAGGACCCAAGACCACTTGGGACAGCAGTGTTACATCTGCTGTCTAGCATCAATTCTTTCATCCCTGAAAAGTTGAGGTCTTTCCTCCTACCTCTCAACTACAACATAATTTTCCCAGTTCCTTCTGGAACAGTTTTGCCTGTTCCTAGCACCATGACAGGACACTCCTGAGGCACATGGTAGTTAAGGACCCCTCCAGGTGACTTCTCCATCACGCCCAACTCTGACCTGGCAGTTTCCCACTGAATGGTTTTCCCTGCTTTGCAGGATAAAGCTGACTGGGGAGCAGTATGACTGTGGCAGAACACATTCTCCTACCATGTCAGACTATCTAATAAGTTAAAAAATAGAATAGCCTAACTTCATGCTCAACACCTCTCTCTCTGGCTGTTCTTGGCACGCTATTTTTATATATATTAGAATAAAAAAGTTTACAATGTGTTCAGTAAGCTGAGAGCCAAAGTGAGGCTATCCTTAAAAAATGTTTGGTTTCCTACTCCCAACAAACTGCTCCTAGACTAATGTCTGCAACTAGACTCTTAGTACTAGGATGGAGTTTCAATTTTTCCTAGATTTATTGTTTGTTGCAGTGAACTTGCTGTAAACAAGAAAATTCATCAAAGGCCCTACAAAAAGAAAAAACAAACAAAAAAAAACCCAACAAAAAAAATCCCAACCCAAACCACAGGAAAATAAAAAACCAAAAAGCCAGAACAATTTCTGAAGGACGGGTTGTATTCTACCTAGAGGATTCTAGGGACTTGCATAGAAGATTTCCCAGAATGAGTTTAATGCTCTGACCATGATTGAGGAGAAAGAACAGAGCAGGTCTGAGGAGGACGATAAAACACACAAGAAAGACTATAGGAAAATAGAGTAACATCAAACTTGCTTTGCTAAGACATACTCTTAGTTTGTCCAAATTTGATATGTTTGCTTTTGCTCTTCCAAAATATTCTGACGGAACAGCACAGCTGTGAGGTCGTCATAAAGCTTTGGTACAATCTAATCATTCTCCGCAATCATTTCTAAGCCATAGTAGTATTGGTCAAACCTTGATTTATATTTCTTTGCTAAGTAATCTAACTAAATTAAATACTACAATAACAATAACAACAACAACAACAACAATAATAATAATATACACAGCTATACTTTATAACATGACTGGAAAATTGTGGATAGAAGCATAATCTCCTGACAGATTGCTGGCAATTCCAGATCTTTGTCTGTTGTGCCCAATAAATGCACATACTTGACTGCTTTCTTATTGTAAAAGTAAAATTTAAAAAAAAATTTAAAATAAGGCTATAAAAAAAAACCAAATAAGAGAGTTCAGGAAGTGCATTTCAATGTGATTACAATACTTTTTTGGTAAATTAAGCCACAGCCTTTGGCCATAACATGACCCAAAATATGTTGTAATGGTCCACAAATTAAGTGCCTTCTATGTGTTATGACTTAGGTATGTACTGCAAAACTTGACTTTATCATACTTTAAAATAGAAGAAGAGAAATTTTTATGTCTTATGACAGAATGCTTTATTAAAAATAATGATGTTTCAAGAACTTGTAATATTTGCAGAAAATAACATTTCAGCAAGGAGATACATCTTTGGAGCATTTCTATTTTTACAGTGAGGCAAGTTACATCAACAACAACAACAAAAAAAAAATCACAACAAAACCAGCCTACACAAATATGTTTAGGTCCTCTCTTACTACAGCATCAGCATGAGACTATCCCTTGTGTATGTCTGTACACCACGAGACAAGTTCTCTCACACACACGTCTTTTGACACAAACACTCCTGCCTTTGCATGCTTGCACACAAACACTGCACTCACATGTTAAACTTCTCGCACGTAATCAATCCTCCAAGCTCTGGCACTCTCTCACACAAACACAGACGTGCTTCATACCTTCTCCTGCGTTAGAAAACCATGTGAACCATCTGTCACTATTTAATCTCCCAACCCCAGCTAAGCAAATATGTCCCATCTCAACCCCAGACGCCCCAGTCAGCCTTTCTAGCAACACACTCTTCACAAATAGACCATTGTTTTTGCTGCTGCCTGCCTAACATTAATTTGTTTTCCACTCCATCTCTTCTCCTTTTGCTGCCATATGCCCCATAGAAGGCTCTATTTTGCTGCTCTTTGCAGCAGTCAGGCCTCAAGCAGTCCAGTGTTGGACATTGCACAGCCAGGGCCAAGACACGCTTTGCAACAGGCAGCATACCACAAACTACTCACTGAGATTGGTGAGCACCACAGATTTCCCTTTTTGTTCATAACTTCACCCTTCACTGTTCTTTGATTGGTGTTTAGGCCAGTGGACACAAAGAAAGAATCTTTTTCTAAAGAGATAGTAGTTATCATCAGAAGAAAAGAAAGAGACCTACACTTCAAAACCTTGACTGACTATACTTTCATTTAATAGGTGAAAAAGGAAGGAACAATTTTAGTGTTGGGGGCAAACCCCTCAAACTACAGTCACAGGACAGAGGGGCCTAAAAGAGGTCTGAAAACTTTGGTGTGTGAAAGACAGGCCAGACAAAACACAGAAGCAGAAAGAAAGACCACCTTGTTTTGGGGATATCAAAAGCACTGCTGAAAGCAGCATGCTGGACTTGGAAGAAACAGCATCAACAGCAAGGCTTAAGTACTTTCAACATTTCGGGGAATGTTAACAGTACCCCCTACGACCAGTGCAGACAGTTGCTATTGCTCACAAAGCTCTATGAAATACCTCTCCCAATTAAATGTCTCTTTAAAGCACTGCTCTTTCTTTCCACAGATGAGAACAGAAGTTCACATCTATGTTTTGTACCAGAGAGGCCCCTCAGGACCTCTGAGGGTGATTCTGCCACACTGGAGCTTATGCCAGTCCTGAAGAATTGGAGAAAATTCCTTTCTGGAGACAGAGCCAAAACACAAACCTCAGCATCTCCAATACTGAAAAGTTTCCAAATTGAGGATTAAACCACAGAGTTTCTGGTGCACATAGTGTGGACCAAGTCCACATCCACTCCTAAGAGAGGAAGCAACACACAGTGGATATTTTTTTGCCTTCTTCTAAAGATGATTAAGTTGCCATGCACCTTAAGAAAGGCTTCGATATATCCAGATTCTATCTTTACCTAAATACTCACTTTATTAGGGCAAAAGGGATGCTCAGTGCTCTAATTTGTGATAGTCCTCCTCCAGCATATCCTAGTCCTGGGAGATAGTTCCAGTGAACACAACATAAAGCATGTCTCAAATGTCCATTTTATTTAAAACCAAACAATCCTGCCCCTCCCTCCCCTCCCAAAAAAAACACCCCTCCCTTCACTTTCACCTCAAGGCAATCCAAAGGGTTTTCCAAAGGAAAGGGTCTGTTTATATAAACTGTCTGTCACTTAGACAAGAAGCAGGAGAAGCCAGTAACCCTGAAATAAAGCATCTGTTCAAGCTACTGTAAGATTAACAACCCACTTTGGAGGCAAAAGAAAATCTTCCCAGATGAGGAAAGAAAAAGTTTAGAAAACTCCAAAGCCAGATTTTCAAACAGTAATTGACTCCCAGACTAATGTGCAGGTAGAACTATTACAGCAGAGAACATGGCTGCTTGCAACTCCTACTGAAGAAAGAAGCCCACTCACAATAATCCAGATAGTTCACCTCCTGCAGTGAAAGAACACTCACAACACGTGTAATGTGTTTCAAATGTGAAATTTTCATGAAAAGACAACAGAAAACATCCAAATGCCATAATAGCTTATTAAAGAAAAATGTGGGTGGTTATTACACACTTTATTCAAAAGGAAGTATTTATTTCAATAACTGTTGCTTAGAGTCTCGTGCCAGATTCAATTCAATCACCTTAAACATCATATCAAGAATATTCATAGTAGGCCCCTGACCAGCTCAAGCAAGGTTGAGAACAACAAATGCACGTTCCACCCAAACTTATTTTCCCAAGCAACACCGTTTGTCACTCTAGATCGATTAAGCAGAGCCTGACTGCTCTGGCCAATGCAATATTTCTAACTTTTAACAATTTTCCCTTTGTAAGGATGTGGCTTAGTTTCATCTACCATTATCTGTACCATGTCAGCAAGGATGGGGTCAATAGCAGAAATAAAATTCTACACCTAGCGATGCTAAAATTCAAAGTACTGAACTTAATAATTTAGATTTGGAAAAGAAAGCTAAATATCAATATAATTTCTAAAATTACCAAATTTATATCACTTGTGGTATAAGTTATCATCTTAAGGAAGTTTAAAAAAAAAAAAAAAAAAATCCTAAAGATTCCGCAAACTAAGATCC
>VYXC01000743.1:2093409-2108034 GCA_013397175.1 Platysteira castanea
AAAATTATTACTATAAATAAATAAATAAATAAATAAATATATATATATATATATACATATATATCACTCCAGTCTTGTAACCATTTCCCCCATTCTTTCACTACAACTTTGAACTTGCACTAAGTATCCTCTGCTCCACCTGGATAATTCAGTTATTTTTTAGAGACTTGGTGTGTCTCATCTTCTGCTACCTGACAAACTCCTAAGTCATTTCAAAATACAAAAGCCCAAATGAAACAAACCAGTATAAGAAATAGCAGAATTCAGTCTATAGAATGAGATGGAGCTGACACCAAAACTTCTCTCTCTTTCCTTCTTCACTCCCTAACCCAATCCTTACCAAGCCCGAGATCTGAAAAGATGGCCATGCTCTAGAAAGCAAAGTAGATTTAGAAAGAGGACAAGGAAGGAGAGGAGTTTTTACCAGGTTGAAAAAGCAGAAGAAAGCAGAATGAACAAAGATGGGTACAACTACAGTAGCACATAGGCAGCACAAAGAGGCCTTTGGGGCTATTCAGCATCACCCTGATGTTTTTGTGCTCTTCAGTGATTAACAAACTGCAAGAGAGAATATCTGTTTTCTCCACCTTCACTGAGCTGATGANGTGTTGGTATAAAATGACATCGTAAGGGAAAATAAAAAAAAAAAAAAAAAAAATCCTACAGATTCCGGCAACTAAGAGTCTCTCGTTTGGCTGATGGAGAAGTTATGGCCTGTAGTTAACCAATACTAATACTCAAGCTGAGGAATTCTGGGGTAAGAAAAACAAATAAGGACAAAAGCAGTTTTTCCACAGAGAGATTTCAGACTTGACAAGCATACCAAATTTTTAAAATTATTACTATANCAAACCAGTATAAGAAATAGCAGAATTCAGTCTATAGAATGAGATGGAGCTGACACCAAAACTTCTCTCTCTTTCCTTCTTCACTCCCTAACCCAATCCTTACCAAGCCCGAGATCTGAAAAGATGGCCATGCTCTAGAAAGCAAAGTAGATTTAGAAAGAGGACAAGGAAGGAGAGGAGTTTTTACCAGGTTGAAAAAGCAGAAGAAAGCAGAATGAACAAAGATGGGTACAACTACAGTAGCACATAGGCAGCACAAAGAGGCCTTTGGGGCTATTCAGCATCACCCTGATGTTTTTGTGCTCTTCAGTGATTAACAAACTGCAAGAGAGAATATCTGTTTTCTCCACCTTCACTGAGCTGATGAAATAGCTGCAGACATTCATAACTTCTGACCTCAGCTGAAGGACTGGTCATAATAACATAAGACCCTTCATATCTGGTCATAATTTAAATAAAAATAAGTGGAGTCTTCTGAGACATAACTCAACAGTTAAGGAACAAAAAACTACTTGCAAAAAAAACCCCAAAAAAACACAAAAACCCCAACAACAAAAACCACAAAAACCACCCCATAAACCTAACCTGACAAACCTAACCTGATATTAATAATTTGTAGGCATATCATTACAAGTATTAAAAACTTTCACATGACTTCAGAAATAAATTTTGGAGTTTTAAAAATGCCATGCTCCAGACATATTCCATCTCTAGTAACCCCTGGTACCACACCAGGTACTTGTAACAGCACCACTATGACATCCCCTTTTATGCAATTACTTAATGCCTCTGATTTTCTAATAAAATGAGAAAATTTAAGAGAACTAAAAGTTACTGAAAATCAGAGCTGTGCCAGCAGTTTCCAGTGATGACCTGATATGATTTTTCCCCCAGCTGATATCCAAGTAGTTAAGGAATTTATATAGTCCAGCCCAGCTCATTCATTTCAAAATTGACTTTCTGTACCATGTGATATTCCAGATACATCTGGAGGATGGAAGAAAATGGTAAGGAAAATCATTAGCTTATATGTTTTTCTAGCACTTATTCAAATTTTATAAATTAAGCATGAGCAACTGGAGAGGAGGAAAGCCCAAACAGTGTTCCAGAAGAGAATTTGGAGGATCGTTTTAGACAGAAAAACTAAAAAAGGAATAATATAACTTGGAAAAACAGAAATATGTTGAAGGAAGCTGTAAAACAAAGTCACATCTGATTGAATTTTTTCCTAGACTTCTACTCTCAATAAATCTGCATAAAAATCATTATTTTTTTCTTTATAGTAAGAAAATTCAACTTGCATTTCAAGAGCCATGCTGAAAACCCCTCCAAACTTTATTTATCACCACAACCAGGAGCAAAGATCTCCACTGGTCAAACACAACTCTACAGTAAACTTGTACTACTATAGCCTTCCTGGTATCCTCTTCAGTAACACTTCCCCAAGCCCATTACCTTTTCTAAATTCTTTTGCATGGAATGTAAAAAACTTAATGAAAGTTTCGTAAATTTTTTTTTAATAATTAACAAACACCACCACCACCCCTCAAAAAAAAAAAAAAAATTACACAAGAAAAAAACAAACCCCACCAGTACAACCATTCTTCCTGATGACCAAGTAGGTTTTGTTTCCCTTCAACTATATTTAGTGGTCAGAAGAAAATAAACAAAAGCCCAACCACCCCAACAATACTTTCTGATGGTAAACAAAAGGTTTCTAAATACCCCCAAGAAAGGTGTTTTAATGAGTGAATGACCTTCTCTTCTCTCTTTGGGGGGTAGTACAAAAACTTTTCACAGCAGACTAAAATACTGAGAACGTTTGGTTACTTTTAAATAAATTTAGTTTCAGACAGAAAGGTTGATCAAACAAGAATTAATGTACGTTTAATAGGATTACTTTTAAAAATACTGACTTTCGGTTTTAGCAAAAGGAGATGGGATATGAAACTCAGTGAAGAGTCACCTTCAAATGGTGACATAGTGCAAAGAACCACCTTACCATACCAGAAAGAACCATGAGCTATTTCACATTTTAATTTGCATAAACTATCTGGTGTCATTCAAGCCGAGTCATGACAAGCTTGCAAAGACCTGAACTGCCTGTATGTACTTGGAAACAGAGCTTGTTGCTTTGAAGCTCAAAAAATGCCACATGAGACACTATGTGGCATGCCATGACTATGAAAATCGCACAAGGCGAGACATTTTTCCTTGACTTTTTGGCTTGCAGGTAATCCATGCAAAACTCTCTGGCCAAATCCTACTTGAGGTGTTTGACTTTGGGTACTTTCCTCTCCATATTCTGTTCCACCCTTCCACTTGAACAGTGACAGTGTCACAGATGCAGCTGACTTTCACAGAGAGGGGCATTTCTGAGGAAAAGGGAAATTGTATCAGAAAACTGTAAATAAAGGAGAAGATAAGAGCAAGCAGGCCAGACTTCCTACTCTCTTTACAGACCTATCCGAAAACACCGCATGTGGTGCTTCCCTTCTGTCGATCTCATGTTTGTATTCCATGACTTGATAGTACTTCTGTGAGTTTAAAAAAAAAGCCCTTTGGACAAAAGTGGCTTGCTGAACTATTGAGAGAAGAGATGAGCAAATAGAGGGAGGTAAAGAAAGAATACAATGACTTCAAACACACAATAAAAACAAACCCAAAAACCATAAAATGAGCAATTTAAAAAATACAGCCATGTATGTGTGTGCCAGATTTATTAGATTGCAGCCTCTCTGGAGCAGGGACCACGCAAGACAAGGTGCTTATTCAGTGCTCAAGTACAAGTTTGCCATCAGCTGAGGCTGCCTTTGGACATGACCTCATTGTAAAAACATTACCCTCAATCACAGTGGTCTTTGAAAACTGCCTCCTGGCTAGTTGATTGTTATTACAGATTTCACAGTAGCTATTAGGTATATTTGCATCTGTGTCTTTAAAATCATGAGTGAGAGAGAGATACCTGGGGAGTTGCAGGGGGAGAAATAAAAAAGCATGTCTGAACAGATGATCTTTACAGTTCCCCCCTCCTGCTGCTAGAAGCTTCCCACTCAGCTTCTGCTCCTATTTGTTCATCTTTCTCTGGCAAGAACTACTCTTAACTGTGTTAATTTTCTTTTTTGTGGGTTAACGTTGGGTAACGTGCTTGCAATTGCCCACAACTAATAGAATTCCAGTGATTGACTTTACTGCACTCCTGCCAGTAAGCAGGGCATATTTCTTGAACCAGGGTCATTTTAAGGGATTCCACAAAGTGCCTTCAGACATTTCATGACTTCATTTAAACAGCTACTTTCTTGGTTCCATGCAAGATTTTGAGCAGGAGGACAGAATCTTCAAAGCGAGGTCACTATCCTCTAGAATATTAAGTTAGAACCATTTCAAGAGTTTGAACAAAGAATGAAGCATGACCTTTTTTTCATTTATTTATTTAAGGCTAAACTTGGCAGATATGAGAATATCCAACTGTAGTTAGACAGCCATGATCTCAGCCTCTGGCTGTGCAAAGACATCTTAAATCTGTAGGTTCTGTGCAGATCCAGGGGATTTTTGCCAAAAAGTTTCCTGTATAAAATTAAATATTCCTTCATGTTAAGCTTTACAATTTTTTTTGTTCCTATCCTAGCCTATTATAATCCTGAATTAAAAATATATAATGCTTTAGGATTAGCACTGCTTATACTGCAGTTTCCCAGCCAAAAATGACTGCTATAATTCTTTACCGATTTTAAAAAGGTTAAGTGTCACACATCTTCTGCCTTTAAAAACCAGTGAGGCACAGCCTTTTCTTAATTACTATCCAGTTACCTGGGAGTGAGAAGGCAAGAAGACATAGTCCTGCCAAGGAAAATCCTGGGAACACCCAGTGCCTGGGTTGCAGTCACAGAATGAATGGCATCTGTCATAAGCATTCTGTGAGAATGTGGCAATGGCATATTAGAAGCCACCTACATCATTAGCTTCTAAGGCCGAGATAAAGGATTATCTAGATGCTTGGGCCCTTCAAAACCCCCGCAAAAATGTTGTATACAGCATATATATCTGTATAACTACATTGGTCTCTTCCCAGTGTTAATCTACCCCTGCCTTCAATTTAGCAGCTTCACATCTACATGAAAATCTTTTCCAAAGCTACGTGTGCAGCACTAGCAGAAGTGTACATTCAGGTTTCTTTGGAAGTATTAGCTACCATCAGCCAGGACTGCGGCTTTGTATTTCACAGAGTAAAGAGAAAATGGTGATGACCTGTAGCTTTTTAACTGTCTCTGCATACTAACTGCAGTGAGTTTCCTTCCCCCAGATGTGGCAAAGGAAGGTGTGTGGCTGGGTCACAGGTATCTCCCTGCGTAGTTTTAAATCCGCAGGACTGTGCACTGACATTGTCAGTATGCCAGCTACAAGCCCTTCATCTAGTCAGGTGCTTGTGTCTCCGGGGGACCTTCAACTCCTTGCCTAAACTTCAGCACGTGGTTCTTGCATATGGCACTGAAATCCCAAGTATTTTCAAGTGCCAAGGTAAGCATATACAGTTTGAAACTAACAAGCTCTGTGAGTCAAAGGACAAGTAATACAATAATAGCCAACATTCAAATAGGACCTTCTGCAGAGAACTATCTGGATATTAAGAATTAACCTTTTTCAGGCACCATGACCAGAACCTAATGCAATCCACATGATCTGCCTCAAAACCCTACCTGGGCCACAGCACCATCTCCTGGAATCAGGAGTTTCATTGCAAGAAAATGCTGCAGTTCTTCACATGGAGTGAAGAGAACCAAGCAAAACAAAACAAAAAAATCAACCATCTCCAAAATATTGTAGACAAGGGTCTGGAGCTAACGAATGCTAAAATTGGCTTGCACAACATTTCTCATTTTTCCAAGAAATTACTCAGGTTCTTAAGAAATCAAGGAAGATCAATGAAGAAGAGAGGACTGTCCGCAGCTCACTCCACACGAGTGAGGCCACTCTTCATGCTCTGCAGGCACGTTCAGCTGTTAGTTATCACTTCCCAGACAAGCCACGATGCAACTCTGGGAACCTGTTTTGCGTTTGCCCTTGAAAGAGACTACAAGTACTCATGCAGTCTTATATAGATAGCACAAAAGAGCTGAAAAGCAGTAGGAAGACCACTGATTCAATTGTTTCTATGCAGCCTCCAGGTGTGAATGCTCCCAGTCCTAGTTATGGCAAGGTCACTCAAGGTTGAAGCCCACCTATAAGTTATTAGCTTTTTTCCCCAAAAACAGCTGGAGAGCTTGCACAGACTGTTAAAATAGAGACCTACCATCTGAACTTACTCATTTGCAATCCGTAGTTCCAAAACATAACATTAGAAAGTGATTAACAGCATACAGAGCAGATCTGCAATAATCTGAATAATAATTATAGCATAAGCCTATCTTGGCTGTATCTATACTAAAGGAAATATGACCCAAAAAAAAGCAGGTGAATAAACAGTAAAAGTGAAAAATAAATCAGACTTGGCATGGGCAAAGCCTAGAAAGCCAACTTGATCACAAACAGAACAGTCAGATTTGTTACTCTAACAGCTACATGAGACTGAAACAAATGCATAATCATGACTATGAAAAAAGAGCTGTTCTTGAAGATAGTGTTCTTCTGATATTCAGCTTCTGCTCATGCAGAGTTTGCCTTCTCCAGGTGTCTTGACACCTTCACTCTATTATTTTTCCACCTTCATCTCTAAACTTAAGTAGGCCTTCCCTTAAGGTTGCATGTCTCTTAGTGCTTTCTGAAGATTGTTTCCTGTTTCATTTGTTCTAACTATTACTTCATAATGCTATCATGTATGACTTCTCCACCTCTGATCCATACTGTACTGGTTTTAACTTTCCTCTATCATATCTGGGCCCAGCATAAACTGAAAAACAATGTGAGAATCAATCCGTTGCCAGCTGCCCCTCAGCTATAATACAGTACTCAAGTAAAACACAGTGTGGATGGCTTTAATACAGCTTGACACCTGAAATACAGCTGCTCATTCCACAGGTTATCAGACATACTAGGAATGGGCTTAGGAGCACAAGCTCAATTGCCCAATGTGTGGGCACACCTTAAATGTCAACATTATTAGCCATCACACTGTGACTGAAGTGATAAACACACAAACCAACTGTATTCTAGCCCATCACACCCAGACAGCATCTCTCTTCTCCTCCTCCACCATAAAGCCACAACTGTTGCTCATTGAGTTGCCAAGCTTTCTACATTATCCTTAGTAACTTAAAAACAGGATTATGCTCAAATAGTAGAGAAACTTTAAGGCCACAGGGAGAAAAAACAAAGTGACTTCATTAATGAACAAGTGCTTCATTAGAGATTAGAGCTGCCATGCTAGTGTATTAACAACACAATGCCTTTAAAAAATAAATACCTCTGCATTTTCAGGTCACTTTCCTTTTGCATATCTCCTCCCCTCCCATATAGAAGCACTGGACTCAGACATGTTCCGAAACCACGGCGAGGTGGTGTCATCAATACAACTCATCCTCCTGTCAACACAGTGATCAGGTAAATGTGGACGCTGTAACAGGCTCAGGACTCTCCCTCACACATTTCATAATAAGCGTAGATGCACATTCCTTTGCTGATCAGGAATAGGGAAGCAGCTTCATTTATTTATCTATTTATTTATTTGCAGAAGGAGGAAAATGGCTATGAAAAAACAAACAGAAACAATGCAATGCATTCCTAGTAAATCCAGGAGATTCACACACATTTTCATTCTACCTGAAATTAAAAGAAACCTGCAAAGCTTTCACATTTTTTGTTTCACTTCCTTTATAATCCTCTCACCTTTATGCTGCCCTCCCTACTTAGCTTCTTCTTCAAGTGTGAGGAGGCATCCCAAATCAAGGAATTTCCTGCTCTGTCAGCCAGGGTTCCCCATTTCCCAGGCAGCAGCTGACCAGTCAGGGGAGCACCTGAGGCCAGCTGAGGACCAGGTTCTCCATGGACTAGTCCTAGTCCTCTTCGGAAGGCCACTCAGGCTCATTCTGCAGTCAGGAGGATGTCTTCATTGAAGATGACTTTCAGAGCTGACCTTTCCCCATTGCCTCTCTAGGTAGAGAGAGAGCAACCACCAGGTACTGCACAACTTCACTGCATTTAACAGCAGTTGCTACGTTAACACTTCCAAGTACACTGGAGTATCACCATCTGCAGGCTGGGGCCAGCCAGGATGGACTTTCACTCACAGACAGATGGAAATGAGACTACAGCACTGTCATTGTAATAACTGCTCTACAACTTCATGGAGTCCACAGCAGAGTCCCAAACAGATATCACAAAGCTTCAAAATACGTTTGTCCTTGAAATGCTGGTTATTTAACCAAAGCACCATTTTTAATAGCTATTCAGGAGACTTCTTCACTGCTTTTTTGCTGAAATTACGATTTCTGTCTCACTGGCTGTTTTTATAGCATTACCATTCATGCTACATGACCAGCATAGCTGAAATATCTAAGTGCCCACAAATAATTAAAAAGTCATCTCCACTTTTTAAATGTTTGGATAAATTTATAGGGCAAGTCGGCAATTCCCCCGAAGTCATACGTTCCAACCAAAGCAACTATGTCAGGTACTTAAAATATCACCCCTTTCCCTATGGCTCTGCCTCTCACATCAGCTGGGATAGCTTTTTTTTCCCCTCGAATGCAGGTAGTGACCTCAAGACAGGCTAGCAGCAGCTAAAGACCAAGCTGTACTAGGCAGTACTGCACTGCTGGGCAGAAAAGGCCCCTCCTACATGGAAACACCGACTCAGCATAATGCTCAAGTATTAGCCTTTGTATTTTATTTCAAACAAGGCTCATAAACTTATACTGAGGCACACACTAGCACACCTCTCTCAAACAAGTGGGAAAAGAAAAGCTCCTCAACAGTCTTTATGACACAGTGGACGGGAAGGCACGTCAGCAGCAATGCCTGAGGAAGGTATTTTTTTCAGAGACCGCTTACAACACTGTTCCAACAACAGCATCTATACTTGTCCCTATCTCTCTTTCCAAACATTTTGAATTCTCCTTAGCTTTACATTTTGCCAGCATTCCGAGTTTGCAGCTTCACGTAAATTGAAGTTGGTGAAACTGTCATCTTTTTCAGCATATTAAATCTGATCCTCTGAAAAAATTAGACCTCATAGATTGTTCACAGCATCTGGAAGGCAGATCCTTGACTGTCTCAGAAGAAAGAGATTGAAAAAAAAATTAAACACAGGAAATTATCAGTAACCATTGAGCTAATCAGCTTTAGAAAGCATGGCTTCTTTTCCATTAACAAAACCCCTAATAAGCTGTTGATGCAACTCTTTTGTCTTTTTTTTTTTTTTTTTCTGGTGACACAAACTTCTTCCTGTGAATGGAGTCGAAAGGATCACTTCTTTCTGTGTTATTACAGTACCGGCACAAAACCCGAGCTGTACAATAATTCCCTTCCCTTTCCCATGCCCTCACAAACACATAAGCCTCTGGCGCTAAACATCTTAACTCTGATTAGCCAGATCTTCCAGAGTATGATCCAGAGACAGAGAGGGCTTGTTTGTTTCAGGGATCAGAAGCTAAGTGGAAAGAAAAGAATGGTCAGGACACAGAGGATGGAGAAAAGTAAGTATGTGAGAAACTGAAGCCACAAATCACACCCACAAGAACTGCCAAGGGAAGAACCGCTTTGTTTTTATACCTGTATCAGAGAAACATGAATATCAACTATAGTGTTCAGAGCTCTACGCAATCACAATATTCACTTGCATAATAAAACAACAAATGGAATAAATAACTAATTGTATTGAAGAAGAATGATTATTTGGAAAACTGTAATTCAGAAGCTGGGTGCAATTCTGATTTTCATTACATCAGTGTAAGCCTTCAATAACAGTACAGAACTTGGTTTCCTGTGCCTGACGATCCCAAATTAGGACTTAATAATAATCAGAACTTAATACCAAATGTTAAGACATATGTGAATGCTTAAGCACTCACACAAATCGTCAAGTGTTAGTCAGAGACAATAGTTTAGTATAAACTGCTCCCCCTAGTAATTACTAGGGAAGTATCCCTTGCATAGAAGAGACCCTCAAGAGGGCTTTGATTAATAATAACTAAGACCATCAAAATCTTGAAAATATTTCCTTATGCACATGATTAACTTCTATGTAAATTGTCAGTATACTTGAAGTCAAAAAAAAAGTAATCACATCTTAAGACTTACTTGTGGGCAGACCGGAGTTCAGCTTTTTCTCTGGAAGAGTTTTGCAACAGTTCTCTCCTTAGAGACCAATTTTGTAAAGCACAGAAAACTCTCAACTATAACTTGTATTTGTGACAATGGAGACCAACTGGACCACAAGGGAAGTGGAAGAAATGCATGTATTTATCTCCATGCAAAATGCAAATAGAGAAACAGCAGTCCAGTGAGAATTTATAGATTACTCCTTCCTTGAATCCATCATGCTCAAAAATCTCTCAAGAAAATTTCGAAAATACTGTATTGCACTCTATCCAGAAACTGCTGGAAAGTTGTGAGCAGCATTACTGTATAATTTAGGCACAAGATCATATTGCATTTGGTCCTGAGAATTGTCCATATTTTATTTGTTTGTTTTTAAACCAACACCCTCCATTTTCACATCTTCTACACTAGCTTTCAACACATTTGTAGAAAACAATGATTCACAGGAAGAGGACCCTTCTTTAGGTTTTATGTGCTACAATTTTGAGCAAAAGGGTTATTGCCAGAAGGAAAGTCCTCTGCTTCAAATTCATCTGAAACATACCTTTGTCATTTGACTTGCACTGAACCCTGAAAGATCTGGTCAAAAGTCAGGAGTCATCTGCTGAAATACAGCTGTCTACATCCATGCTAGATGTTTGGACTACTTTTATATTCAACTGGCAGAAACAGCACTTCTCAGATCTGATTCTGCTGACTAAACGTAGACTTCCACTTCAGGAAGAGATGAATTGATCTCTAGAAATGTTCTGCTTCCTGACTCTAAAGGGAGTGCAGAGAGCTGAGCTTCAACAGACAAATCCCACCTTCTATGGAGGGTGTATCTGGGTGGGTATCACACTGAACAACCATATCTGGTTTCTCTGCTAAGACCTTATCAGCTTTGCTGGAATTTCTGCCACTTTAATTAGTACAAATAAACCAGTGTAGTTACCCTAAGCACAATCAACAGAAAGAAAGGGGCACCTCTGAGGGGCAATTCAGCTCGTGTAAAAGCCTGAATTCTCCCCAAGATGCTGCCGTGTTTTCAGAGATTATGGGAATGAGACTTACGAGCCTACCCCTTAATAAGGTGAAGCAGTGAAGTGCCTTGAATTAGACAGGTTCAGGCTGTTGCTGCTGAGAAGGTGGGAGACAGAGAGCAGTCTCACCCCGTATCTCCTCTCCACACCAGTGAGGCTTGAAACGTACAGCATCAGACCCCACAATAAAAGGCAAGGCTTCAGTATGGATTACAGAGTCCTTCATAAAATACTTTGAAGGAGAACAAAAACAAAGCCACACCAAGGAAGTTTGAAAAATCTGTATTGTGGCCTACATAGTGTCTATCCACCCACAGCTTTGCCAAGTGAGGATAAACAAGAGCTGAATGAAACTCTGCAAGCACACACTTCAGTTGGCCAAATATCCAACACAGTCTGGAGCAGCTAAGAATTAGTCGGCACTCTCTTAATATTTAAAAACAGAGGTGAAGACCCTCAAAAGGGTCTGAGGCTCCTCTGTTAGCAACACCTGCTCTCAGCTGACCAGGTAATGTAGAAGCATAAGATGGCAGACCTGGACCCAGGCTGTCAGGGATTCATGCTTCTGTCACTGAAAGAAGTCACCTCATTAGTTGAGGACAGCCGGGCTTCTGCATTCAACTTCTGCAGGAATACAGGATTTGGAAGCCTCCAGAAATCTGAGCTCTCTGTTTTTCTTCCCTTGGTTTGCTAATGCCCATTTCCCCTTCCCTGCCTCCCTGCTCCCAATGCACACACATTTTCACGCTACATCCCAGGCGTTACATGGTTTCTCCATACTTCTAGGCAAACACTACATACTTGCCCTCCAAACTTAGCAAGTATGCCTTCTCCACAGAGGTAATAAACCTGCTGTAAGAGCACAATGTTTTATAGTAAGATGCTTAAGATTAATCAAAAAAAACCCCCTTCCCATCTCATGCCTTAAGAAAGTCTCACACCCACCATCTTACACAAAAATACATTCCCTACAAGACTGTGATACATTGCACACTCTTAATGGTTTCTACAGTTACATAGTCACAGACAATGTAATTAACAAGCAACATTCCTTCTTGTAAAATAGGAGGAAGAAAATAAACAGAATAGATGATCACAAAGATATATTTAAGCTCAGAAATAAAACTACATTTTTAACCTAATTTCATCATTTACTATGTCAGAAAAGACATGAGCCTGGATTATCTAGGTGCAAAACATGAGTTTTCAATTAGTCTGATTTACAAAATACATTGTGTCCCCTTATGAGGAAAATGATACCTTATTTACTCCCTTTAGGTACACATCAATACTTTATTAAGTATTTTTCACTTTCCATTTCATTTGTTTTGTGCACACTGAAATCAAGGAAAAAAACAACCCTCTGTTAAAGTTATATTATGTTTTCTGTTTCTTGTTACATAACCAGAAGTGTTACAGAAAATATTATTGTGGAGTTAAAAAAAAAAAAAAAAAAGGCATTTTAAAAGAAATTCTAACCAGGCAGACATCACTGCATCACAATAGTGTGTAAGGTGCTTCTACACCCACTACTGGCATACATTTAAATAAAAATTACATGTAATCTATACCAAACTTTCTGAATGCTGAATTTCTGCTTAATGCCCTTTCTGTATTTAACCTTCTCTATTGCTGACAAAGAGGTAAGATTTTCCAGGTTAGTAATAGCAAAATTCCATATTGCAAAAACACTGAATGCTGTCATGCATATAAAGTCATTGACAGGGTCTGAAAATGTCCCTCCCATGTCAAGATTAGTCTTAAGCAGAGAAATGGCAAGAAAATATGAACATGGCTTTTTCTTGTGAGACAGCCAAGCAATTAAAAACCAACAACTGCATAAACCCTAAACCATATTTTTTGAGAGAAATGGAGAATTTCAGTGCTCCTTTCTGATGAAACCAGAAGAACACACCAACCACTGTGCTGGAAACATTTCCTGGCAAAAAGCAGAAACACCCATAGTGGTAAGGGAATTTCATGATGTGGGTGATTTGTGACGTTAGGATCCTTCACATCATTTACAAAAAGGGCCACAGACTCCATGTTGGAGAACACACTCATTCGATCCCTCTCTGCTCTGTGTACACCTGCCCAGGCAAAAACACCATGTTTCTGAATTTGAGCATGCACAGAGACATACTCACATCGTCATCTGAACCCACCACACACCCACCATCTCCCACCAGAACTACTCGCAAAAGCCTGAAACACTGCTCTGAATCCAACCAGTATTTTCTTCTCCTCTCTGCATCACAGCCACAAGCCCCAAGCCCTGTAGCTCAGCTTGGTTCATCTGGGCCCACTTTGTTAAAATAAACACAAAGGAAGCGAACCCACTGGGCTGGCTGAACTATGAGAAATTCGGCTGCAGAACTCCCTCACACTTGTGTGCACAGCTGATTTTACACCACTCGGCTGCTATGTTCATATTATTTTGTCAAAAAGTACAGAACAGCTTTCACCACAAATACTTGGAGCTTGAAAATTACAGCAAAACCAACTTTAGCTGGGTGCAAAGTGTGCTACAAGAGCGGCGTTTGAAGCCCCAGTATGACGCAACTGAAATCGTACCAGGGACAGGGGCTTGCTGGAGGAAACTGGACCCACGCGAAGCCACAACGTATATATTAGGTGCCTATAGCTCATTTGCTGCCCAGGCTAGGAGCGCACTGCAAACAGATTTACACAAGCTACAAATCAATGAGGCAGTGTGGCTATGCCCATGCCAGTGACAAACTGCAGTGGGGAAGGGAGCCTGGACTGCTTGGCAGATCTGCCATTCCCCTCGGCCAGCCTCCCACACCCCCTTCCCTCACCCCTTCGCCTTCCCCCCGGTAACCCTTCCCCTCTCACAAGTTGAGTGTCGCTGCGGTGGGAGCAGCCCTGCGGTTCTGCGCCCGGCGGTGGGAGCAGCCTGGCCTAAGCGCCCAAGTCACCCCAGGGAGGGTGGGCTGCAGGAGGCCAGCCAGGCCGACGCGTCCCTGCCGTGGGCTCCCAGCTGCCGGCCGCCCGGCCACCTGCAGGCCTCCGCCGCCCTACCTTGCTCCTCGCCGGCCCCAAAGCAGGCTCTGGGGTCCTCGGGGGGGAGCGGGGCTCCGCCGCCCTCCAGGGCTTTGCGTTTCTTCGACATCTGGTCGGTGTTTGGGAGTTGAGTTTCTCCTCTCTCTCTCTCCAGGGAGATGAGTGTATGTAGAGAGAGAGGGAGAGTGTGAGGGAGAGAGACACAGGGAGGGAGAGAGAGAGAGATTGAAAGAAATCGCTGCTTAAAGAGAGGGGAAGAGACTTTGGAGTGGCTGGAGAGCAAGTAGGAGGCAGGGACTAAGTGGAGAAATCCTACAAATCACAATCCCATCAATTCAGCCCCACGTCTAGAGGGGCTGTTGAGGTCTCCCCCTTCCTTGCTCATTCATCTGAGTGTGTGAGTGAAAATTAAAGATAGAGGTAATAGTCCTCTGCTGCTTTTCCAAATGTTAGCAGGTGGTGCTTTTTTTTTTTTT
>VYXC01000743.1:2111301-2155497 GCA_013397175.1 Platysteira castanea
TTTTGTTATATATGTAAGAATTCTAGTAGTAATCAATCCCACCTCCAGAGGAATGCTGTCTTCCTTCCCTTCCTGGCACTGTGACTAGCTATCACACAGGTAGACCTCAAGGAAAAATGCCTAATAATGTACATGAGAGCTCCGCTATTAGTTCATTTTTAATGCCCTGAGAAACAGCAAATTTCTATGCTATTATGCATTTAAATGCTACCCACTTTCAGTGACTGCAGTAAGTTAATTTGGATAAAATTACATGAACTGTTTCTTGTGGTGGGCTTACATCACCAAACTTAAGTAAGTGGCATTCAGTATATAAACCCCAAAGTCCTTTCACTAAAAGAGAAGGTGGTCCTGATCTAAAACCTTCGAAGGCAAATAGGAATCTTTACATCACATTTGGTCATCCCTCTCTTTGGGTTTTCAGCATTCAGCCGCAGGACCTGGAGTTAAGTCACACAGTTGTACACAGAGATAGACTAGAAGTGTTTTCAGGTTTATTGATTTAGACTTGGGTGTTTGACTCACATGAGTCAATAATTGAAATCTTCAGGCAAAAGGCCCTTGATAAATACAGCTCAGTTTGCAAACACTCTACTTTTTGCTTTATTTTTTCAAGCATTACGAGCTTCACCTGTCAGTCATGTTCACAGAAGACCAGTCATGGTGGTTTTTGGTGACCAGTCAATCTAAATGCAGCATATTTTAAAGGTATATAAAATTAAAAGTTCAGAGGAGATAGAAATAGCAATTGGTCAAGACAAACACCTCCGTACAATACACACTGTACAGACACAGCAAATAACCAAATCCAATGGTCATAAAGACTGAGAGAGATCTCATATTGCAAGTTTTCCTTCTCTTACTTTTCTTCTCACATGGCTGACTCAGTTCAGAACCATTTGGCCCAGCACTACTTAACAAGTACTTAACAAACAGCACAATGAGAGAATCAGTTCTCTTTCATGCAGCCATACTATCACTTCTCTCAAGCAGTTTGGAATTTTTTCTTTGTATGTATTTATGAGGTGAGTTATAGCACAGCATTTCAAATATTGAAGACATCTGTATCATTAAAGCCTATTTCTTGCAAAAGCCCTCTCCCCACTCAAAGTTGGGCTTTGGTATGTGTTCCTGAACTGTGAATAAACTCCTGCACTTCTTGACAGAATCCTTAGCATTTCCAGAGCATTTGGTTTTGTCTTCAAAGTGATTTGCTTGCATGAGCTAATGTACCCTTACAACACCCAGAACAGTTGATGTATTTTATTAGCCTCATTTTATAGCTGGGAAACAGAAGGAGAGAGGTGATGAGTCTGTTCTATCATCTTTATTCGCATTTGATTAGTGCCTTAATCCCTGGATAGTTCCACTGCTTTCAGTGGGAATTCTTGCACAGTAAGATGCTATTTGATAGGACCAAAAATCACAGTGTCTTCCACTAAGTGATTTGAGCAAGGCCATGGAGGGTTTAGAACTGAAAAATCTTTCTCAAACAAACACTCTTTTGTTTCATCCACTTTCCCAATTTAAAAACCCAGAACTTATCACCATATCTGTCATTTTTCCACCGCCCAAGCTAATTTGCAGCAGTAATAATGATCAAGTAGCCCCACTGTACTGACATTACATACAACACAAGTTGACACGTAACACAAAGAACACTCATAGGACTGGTGCAGTTCCCAATTTCTTATGCTGTGAAAATGACCACCTTTTTGATCTCCTAATTTAACAATTCAAAGGAGGTAGGTGAAAGGCACATCTCATATGAAGAAGTTTCATACGCAATTCAGCACTAGGAGAAAGGTAGTACTAAGTCAGTTTCAAGATACAAAGCCAGGTCTCTGGTTTTTTTTAATGCTGTTCTTTCGGCATGAAATGTGTACTCTAATTTCACAACATTCATCTTTGTATTTTCACAGACAGATAAAGATAGGTACATTAATTTACAGAGGTCTTGCTAAATTTGCTCTGTTAAGTTGATGGAACTGGGTGTTTTCACCTTCTAGAATCAAGTTATTGTGTCCACTTTTCCTTCCAGCTTCTGCAAAGACCTCATATTTGTTCAACATATGTGAACACCAAGTCCTGTGTCTCCTCATAAACCTCAGCTATCATTGTGTACCTATCACTGTAAAAAGTAGCCTTTTTAAATGTAAAAGTATGGTGACTTCTTTGAGCTGTTACCAGTTTTTAGAGCTGTGAATTTGTTGACTGGATTTTCACACACCTCTCTGTTGAGAAGAATGGAAGTGTTCAGGGCAGCTACTTAAGACAGAGGTGTACAGAAACTTCCCCACCTCCTATTGGCAGCAACTCTGATTCTCCAGCACTTTTCCTCCCCTTTCCTGCCTCTTCTCCATCTCTTTCTCCTCCTCCTCTATTCCTATAGCAAGAATTCCACAAATCCCTCACTTCTGGGAGGTAATAGCCAACGTCCCCTACCCAGTAGGGGAAGCATGCACCTGCCTTGTCAGTGTCTGTTACTTCAACGTGATGAGACTGTAATTATGTTTCATTTTGTAAAAGACACACTGGGTCATTCCACTCAAACGTTTCTAGCTTCCCTAGACTCTAACCCAGCTAGAAATGGGTCAGTACTGAGAGTTTCTATGATTATGGGAGTATGTGGAACACTCCACGCTTGGAAAGTAATTTGTGGTAACTTAGGTAGTCAAAAGGGCTGGAATAGGAGACAACTGTCTGCAAAGTTCTCTTGTCCTCAAACTCTGCCACGCTGGACTTCGTCCCTGCCATTTTCCATCACTATTCATACACAAATCCAGGACCTGTCTGTCTTTCCTCATTTATGTTATTTACTTCTGTAGCCCTCTTCCTTGTAGCCTTCTTTACAGATCAAAATCTCTATGGCAAGACACAGAGGCCCATGCCAGGCCCCTGGGGGGTGCTGGCAGAGTCTGTGGTAGGAAAGGAGCTGCCAGCACAGGGCTCTGTTACCTGCTCCTGGCAGCACAGCATCAAGCTGGGAAGTGGACCATGGAAATGCCCCCAGGCAGTGATGAACAGCCCAGACCTGCAGGGCTGCCCTGGGAGGTACCGGGGGGGAAAACACCAAGGGGGTTTACCTGCTCTGCCTCCCCACTTCCTCTGGCCTCCATATTTTGCAGCACAGAGCCTGTCTTGATGAGGCTGGTACTCAAATGTTTCGAGCAGTGAAGTCTCAAATTCATCTGGGTAAAAATCCATGTTTGATTACATATAAATTCTACAGGAATAAGCAGAAGCAACTGAGAATCAGACTATCCTTGGTTTTCAGTAAAAAAAAAAAACAAAACAAAGAAACCAAACTTCAAGATTGGGGACACAGACCATATTTTAGTCTAAATACGTAGTTCCAGTATTGGAAAATCATACAGTTTCCACTTACTGTTCATTCAGCTTTCAATCTGCTTTTAAGCTACATCATATCAAGTATCCCAGTGGTTCACAAGAGTTACACTTTTATACCCCCACCACAGTGTCCAAGATACAGGGGTTTTTGTTTCCTCACAGTATTCTGTGAAAGATGGAGGGAAAAAAAATCAATTCTAACTGCATGTTTCTGCAAGATAAGCTCCACTCTATATTTTCAATTATTTTAACCCTTTATTTAAGGAATTCAGAATAAAGCGAAGTTTTGTGAGAAATGTGCAACTCCTATTATGAATTCTATTATATAGCAAATCTTCTACACTTATGGTTTTGTCTCTCAAAAGATAATTAATAGTAATTCCATCTGCATATATTTGGTAGCAGGAAGAATATACAAAAACCAAAATACTAAAAACTATCCACTAAATGTAGCATACTATCAAAATACACTACATTCAAAGGAGAAGGTACAACAAAATATTTATAATCTTTAAGAGGTAATTCAGTGACCATACACAAATAATTTTTCCATATCGATTCAACAGCATTAGTTTTTTCTACCCCTTTTTCTAATATAGAGCAGGATTAACTGCATCTACTCCCAGAAACTAGTATATATATATTATACCAAACTAGTATAAGTGACAAGAGGAAGGATCTGGCTCCTGAGATTCAAATCTACCACTGGTGGCAGCTCTGCTAAATGTGCTCTAAAACTACTGTGCATGAGAGAAGAGGGCAAGTTAGGCTGAGCAACCTGGGCTGATCTCTCAGCTGACTTGTCTTTGAGCAGGAGTCTGGGCTGGACACCTTCTGAGGCCTGTCCCCACCTGAACCTTTAATTCTGTTTAGTAAGTTCTTTTCACTTTCATCTTCACTAGTGAATTTAATGGGAACTGATTCAGATTTTTCTGCCCAGAGACACTGTTTTTTTTGGGATGGCTTTCATATTGGATGTTTTTTTTTCAATTCAAAATGTTATGCCCTCACTTCTCCTTGCATGACCATTCAAGCACACTACATCTGTCTGAAAGAACTTTTACACTAGTTCATCCACTTCACTACTTGAAAGTGTGTAAAAGTGAAAATGTAAGGCAGGAAGAGCAAAAACCACCACTACTCACAGTAACAAGTCTAAACAATGTTCCAGAAAAAATTTCTGAATTAAAAACTCCATAAAAACCTTCAGCAATCCTCATTTCTTCAAGAAAGGAACTTTTCTTTCAGAAGTTTTGCTTTCACAGGTTTGATAGAACACAGAACAGAGAGCTTTCTGGGGGAACACAGAGGAGGAAAGAAAGGATTCTCCTCTTCCACCAGCATTAATCTACACATTTGACCAAAAGAGCCCCCAGATTGCTCTGACCGTTGTGGGAGTACAATCAGATGACATGGGCTCGTGCATGTTCTTATGCATGCCCTGCCTGAATGAGGAAAAAGTGACATACTTCATGGTTGGACACTGGCTAGGACACAGACACCAGCAGCCACCTTCTCAGCTTTCTGTCAGATTCTGACACTGTCTTGGCCTCTGATTTTTCCAGTCAAGGCCCATGCATCACTTTATTTTTTTTTTTTCTTGCTTCCCTTCAGAAATCATCCTTCTTGACAGAGGGCGAAAAACTCTTTACTTGTATGGTCCTTTTCATGAAAAGGTTGTAGCGCATAGAGAGCTGGAAGTTACCAGACTGATGACCCAATATGTGAGGTCCTTTCGAAGTAATGTTTGGGAACAGCACAACATCAGTCATTAAGACAAGGAAGTATTTTCAGGGTTATTTAACAGTCATTGGAACACTAAAGGTGGGGAACCACAGCAAAAAGTTTAGCGTTGCCACCTTTCACCATTTTATGAAAACTCTTCTGGTCCTGAAGACATATCATGGAATCATAGAATGTCCCGGACCAGAAGAAACCTTATAAATCACCCAGTTCCAACCCCCCTGCTGTAGGTAGGGACACCTCTCACTAGACCAGGTTGTTCAGAGCTCCATCTAACTTGTCCTTAAACACTTCCAGGAACAGGGCATCTACAACTTCTCCGGGCAGCCTGTTCCACTGCCACACCAGCCTCACAGTAAAGATGTTTTCCTAACATCTAATCTAAAGCTACTCAAGGTTTGAAGTCATTTCCCCTCGTCCTGTCAATACATGCCCTTGTAAAAAGTCCCTCTCTGTCTTTCTTATAGGTTCATTTCACATACTAGAAGGCCACAAGTAGGTCACCCCAAGCTGTCTCCTTTCCAGGCTGAACAAACACAGTTCTCCCAACCTTTCCTCATAGCAGAGATGGTCCATCCCTCTGATCAGCTTGGTGACCTGTCTCTGGACCCAGTCTAACAGGTCCATGTCCTTCCTCTGCTGGGGACCCCAGAGCTGGATGCAGCACTTCAGCTGGGGTGTCACCAAAGTGGAGCAGAGGGGCAGGATCCCCTCCCTCACCCTGCTGCCCACACTGCTTTGGATGCAGCCCAGGATACAGTTGGTTTTCTGGGCTGCAAGTGCACACTAATGGGTTATGTCCAGCCTCTCAACCAGCAGCATCCCCAAGTTTTTGGCAGGGCTGTTCTCAATCTGTTCATTCCTCAACCCAGGTGCCACACTTTGCCCTTGGTCTTGTTAAACTGCATGAGATTCCCCTGGGCCCACTTGTCCAGGTCTCTCTGGATAGCATCCCCTCCTTCAGCTGTGTCGATAGCACCAGTTGGCTTGGTGTCATCTGCAAACTTGCTGGGGGGAAAACGCCAATGACTACATTGTAGTTGCAGAGAAATACCTGGGACTAGGATTTGAGTTCTCTTTTCTTAACCGAGAAAAAAGTCAGCTGCAAAAGCAAACACGCCCTAAGTATTGGTACTATCAGCAATACAATCATCATTTTCCTTTGCATCTTAGAGAGATTGTACAAGAAAAACCTTGAGAAACTCACAGGAAAAATTAATTTCTCATCCCTGAAAGCCACAGTCCCCAAATTTCCTATAAACTGCAAGACACAAATTCGCAGAGAAGGGATGAACAGACAGTTTTCATTAGCGTGCCAAAACCTTTGCTTCCCAAGTTGTAAAGCAGTAACTCCCAGAAAATCCACACTTCCTACCCACAGCCATCAACCTTCACCGTTCAGATCCATGAAGGCTGATGCTGTGAGCCCACAGGGCCACGCAGGCACACACCGGGGCTGGGCGGGAGGGACGCAGCCCCTATTCTTGACGCAGGGATGGGGAAGGGGGTGCAAAAAACAACAAAAAAACCCCACCCGTCACCGAGGTGGCGATGCCCTCACCCCAGCGCAGCGCTCGGCAGGGCAGGCAGACAGCGCCTCGCCGTCGGCTGCGGAAAGCTGAGGATGGGGATGGNNNNTTTTCCCTCAATGAGACGCCTTACTGGCATTTATTTATTTATTTGTTTTTATGATCCCGCTCATGAAGCCGGTGCCGTTGGCGCGTTTACGGTTCCTTTGTGCGAGGGGGATTTCCATCCTCCCTCTCTCCCCTCCTTTTTTATTTTAAAAATTAATGATTTGAGGAATAATTACTATTTTATTTTTTTCACGCACGTCCCGTGTCCCTCCAGACACGGGTCTCCTCCGGTGCCGACCCCCACGCACACCTTCCCCACCCCCCGATCTTCTTCCCCTTCTCTCCCTGTTACTGCAGCACAGAGGAGACTGGAACCAGGAGGCTGCACCAGCACACACTCAGCTTACTATATTATAACGGATTTCCCTCTCTTCCCAGAAAAGCAACATTTTTTTCCCCCTCCTGTTTAATAGCCCACTCATTCAGCATTTGTGCATTATCCGCACACCCACCATTATTTCTTCTCTTGCCACTGCCTTCACCACCCCCTTCATTAATCAGCAAGTCCTGGGCTGTAAAGAATAATGGTTTATAAAATGGTAGCTCTGTGCATGTCCTCAGCTGCACACATAACCCCAGCCTCCTGTCTGTGTGCCTCTTCTGCACATCAAGGTCAGAGGGAAGGCTTGAGGGCACAGTTAAACCCAAAACTTATTTATTTGCATTTTCTTCACAACCGTCTCCTTCCACCCCGTTTCTTTCCTCTGGAGAATTTAATGGCAAAGCTCCCCGGATTTCTGTGGGGTCAGGCCTTGCCCCACTTCAGAATATATCTGTGCTTAGCTCGGCAGAGAGGACAATATCCCGGTCCTATTAAAGTCAGTGGCAACCAGTGAATTCAAGCGTCACCGGATTTGGCTGGCAGAGCATGCACAGCCACGCTCTGGCCAAACCCTGCCCCGTTTCTATTCAGCTTAACTGCAGCAGTGCCAAGCTGCTGCGAAGCTGGCTTGTGATGCTGGCGCAGCGCTGCCCTCTCATACAGGAATCCTTGGTGACGTTAAACAGCTGGAACAGATCCTGCACCTCCCTGCTGCCGCCATGCAAGGAGCCAGAAACTAGCTTCCACCTCCTGGCACCTCACCCAGCAGATAAAGGTCCTTCGGGGTCGAGATTGGCGGGATAAATTAGAGCAGCCTAAAGACTATATTAATTTGTGCTGCAAACCAGCCTGGTGCCGTCCAAGCCCCAGTAGTGTTAGGCACAGCCATTTCTGCATCCTCCCAGCTGCACTTACCCCGCTCCCCTTCAGCTCAGGGCTGGGTATATTAACAATTGTACGATACCAAATCCTTTTTTTCTGTCAATCCAAACCCTGAAAATTTTAGACAGTTTGGTTCTGTAGCTCCAACTACTTTGAATAACCATTGTGCTTCTAAATACAAGAAAAACAAATTTTAAAAGTGTAAGCAATTAGACCACAAACTAAATTTCTGAAGAGAGAAAGGAATCTACCAGCTGAATAACTTGTGCACAGCAAGAGCTTCACTGTGCATTTGAAACTTATTATTTGCATTTATTACACACACACACACAAAAAAAAACCTCCAACCAAATCCAGTGTTATAAAAACAGTTCTGGATGGCAATAGGGATCCCCACAGCAACAGGAATGCACTTACGCCTTTTAATATCTGGCTTATACATAAAAATGCATTTACATCACTCCTTTTTTCAACTGTATTTAAATTAATTTTGTCAGTAAGGATGTTCAATAACTATCCATTTAACAGATAGGCCACAAAGCTATGCAGGACAGAGGTTTTCAGGGTCTCAACCAAGCCCTGGCTAGCCATACTAGTTATGATGCAAGTGGCTCAGCAATCTGCCCCAGTTGCAGGACATTTGAGGAAAGGCAGGCATTCGGAAGGGCTCCTGCAGCGTCCCAGGGATGGCAAGCAGCCTGACTTTAACCACGATCATCTACATTCTACCACTGTGACTGCCCTTTCTTATAAGTTTGGTTTTTTGTTGTTTTTTATTTTTACTGGTCTATTTCAGTGCAGCAAAACCTTGGGATGCATTTGTGTGTATTTTTCACATTATGAGGGATGCAACTCTCAATATCCAAGAATGTAAATGGGAGATGGGACAGATAGCATGCACTAGCACATGAATAAGGGTGACTTTACTGTTCATTTCCCCTCATTTAAAGGTGACCTTGTGAGAGCAAGGGTAGCCACTGCTGGTGCATGCCTTATGATACTGACGGTGGAATGATGCCCCTGGAGCAGGAAGGGGCCTGCTGTCTCTGCAGAAACAGTCCCCCTTTCCTGTCAGTGTGGCAGAGGGGAGTGGTGCCTGCCTAATGGACAGGGTAGCTCCCTGCCTTTTGCACAGAACAAGGCACTGCATGCAGTAGACCTGCCTTCGGAGAAGCAGGTTTGAAACCAGTCAGCCTTTACTCTGCCTTGGGAGTTGCTCCAAGACTTTGCCTGCAGATTGCAATGCTAAGTTGAGACCATTATCGTGCATTGAGCTATTTTCATCCTGAAGTGCTTTAAAGGCTTAACAGATATACAGGCTATGGTGCTATATGCACAGGAATCACTCCAGCTACTAATGAAATGCAGCCGCATATTAACCAGAGTCATGTGGTGCCTGGTCCCTGGGTGTGATGACTGCCAGATTTTGCTTTACCCAGCTGAGCTGAGTCTGGTTTTCAGTCAGTGAAATACTTCATGCCATTTGAAAATGACAGCTGTTGGGATCTTTATATACAGATAAGTAGGTATAGGCAGTTACACTCAGCCCTGGAATTTGGAACACCACCACTGAGACAAGATCTCCTCTGGAGTCCTGTTCTGTTCCACCACCCATATTCAATATTAATTATGAAAACAGTCCTCCTTCCACTCAGTGGTACAGGGAGCTGAGCCTGAACATCTAGAGTCTTTCACCCATGGGGTAGTTATTCAAAGGCCTCCCCAGGGCCAGATGTGAATAAAACACCACACATGGTGTTTTGGTGATCTATAGAAAATGAATTAATATTTTCACTGCAATTTCTTGTGGAGCCTATGGGTAAAGCACTAAAGCCACCTCCACAACCAGCTTTAACTCACACGTGTCTGTACGGTCTAGAAGAGGTAAGAAAAGTGAATTACTGCATATTTACCATTATGGGCAATTCATTTTAAAATGCAAAAAGCACAGTGAAATATAAACTGTGTGCCTAAAATGAACGCTTAGAGTATCCACTTAGTACTGTACACACACCTTTGTATAGATGGCACACCATGCATTAAATAAGCATGCTTCCCTGTCTCTAGCTAGGGTAGAGAGGGAATTGTGCGGTGAAAGACGTAATTTGTACATTAGGAAGTCTCTGTTGCCAGATCAGCAGCAGCAGCACTGACGTCTGTACTCTCTCGCTTTGTTCCTGCTGCTATAAATCAAAATGACTACAGTCCAAATGCCTCACTTGTTTAACTATAAATGCACTGCTAGTCAGAAAAATCAACACCAGGAGGGACCTAGATATACCACATGTATTTTAAAATTATTAAATAGTGATTGTTCAAAAAAGAAAAAGAACAAGAATTATAAATCTATGGTTTCTACAACAACAAAAACTTTTAAAGGCTGGAATCTAACAGAGCTGAAAAAATTTTGTGTCTACAGGCACTGATGTTTTTACTAAATGAACTATCAAATTTGCCGTTCTTAATGTGCATTGGGATTCCAATTTTTTTTCCCAAATTAATGCAACCTCTTTAAAAATCTATTTTCCCCTGTGTCTTCATATATTTTCCTACTTGTGCAAACTGCTGGAAGGAAATTAAAAAAGGAGAGATGAAATGGGTCACATTTTACTTCCCTTTATTTATATGCCTGTGTGTTAGGATGAATACAAACTTATCTTTCTCAAGCTGACTCTCATTTTGGGGGGAATTTTAGAAAGCTAAATATCTCTTTTGCTGATAAAATGAGCTCCCAACGCCTAGAGTATAACTTCGATCCCTTCCAAGTTCTAATAGAAGACTCAACAGTTACATAAAAATGGTGGTGCCAGTGTCTGCTGCTGACCTGTTGCTGTGGAAGAGCAGGGGAACTTCTCTTCCTAATGCCTGGAATCATTATAGAAAAATACAGCACAATTTCTTGACTAAATGGAAAGGTTACAGAAGAAATTAAGAAGGTAACCTTCCAATATCAACATCAGCTCAGCTGAGCTGTAAATCCTGTGTATCAGACGACCCAGCCAGAAATATGCTGAGCTGTAGTTCTGAAGAGGAAATAACAGGATCAGGGAACAGCAGGTGAACACATTGTCAACACCACACCGACGTTGCTGTTGGAGCTACTGCATTACAGTTCCTGAGACCACCAAATTTCTACAGTAAGATGTTCAGAGAGTATCAAAGCAAGAAATCTGAAGGTATTTGTTTCACAGAGGCTGTCTTGTTCGGACTTGGCTAATGAATTTGCAACCAGATGTTCGTTTTAACATCTGATCCAAAATGCACTGAAGTCAATGGAAAGTCAATTGGAAGGCCCAGATTACTGGAAAAAGTTACTGTGGAGACAATTTTTTTTAAAAAAATTATACAGAATGTAGCTATTGGTCATTCAGCTTGTTGCTGACTGTAGGAAGGGCAAAGGAGCAGACGGAGTCACCAATTATGTGTCACTGTAGTTGTCATGTGAATGGGTAGAGACTACAACAACAACTTCAAAATAACTGTAGTTACCTCTTTCTCATTGCAGGCCAACTTAGACAGCATGCTTTCTCATTTGCCTTGGATGAAGAGCATGTACACATGGTTACTATAGCTCATCTGGCACTACTGTAATATTTTAGGACGTGGTAACTTTGTAAAATAGAGGATAATAATGTGATCAATGCTAGTTACTATCACTTTTTAGAAAGCCTAACAGGCCACATGAACAATACTTGAATTTTTGTTTTGTTTCATTTCAGTTTATAAATGTTATAAATGTTGAAAGAGAACCATCTTGAGGTAACAGGCTTCTGTAAGTCTTTTGGATTCAGTTCCATTAATATTGATTTTATAAGCTGTAAACAATAAGCAGTATAAGACAATATAAAGAGTCAGACCAGGATGTAGTGTCTGAAAAAGCAAAGCTAAACAAAGTCTTCTGAGTTTTAGAAAAGCTAATTAGCCTTTGCAATCACAGTTCACTCCATCTGGAATCTTCAACCCAAGACTGTTTGGATATCTTTCTAGATATTGTAATCTTGCTGCAGAACTTTGCAGCAGGGATTGTCTCAGCTCCACTATTCAGAAAGACAGACTTACCCTAATGGTCCTTCTAACTCTGAACACATAGCACCTCAGTAGCTGGGGAACAGTAAGCACAGATTAGCCTACTCTTTTACCTCTTAAACTAAGGTGTCCTTTGAGAAAAGTTCAGTTTCTCCTCTTGCATACATTTGCATCTATATGATTTGCACACAGACCTTAAAAAATAACTACCAAATCACGCATTGTCTTTGTATCACAAGGAGGCTGTAATTTGATGGACAAGAGTTCAAACTCACAGGAGAAGAGACAGAAAACAACAAATTTCAGATGGGACTTCGGTACTGAATTAGGAAGAGATGGAATTAAACTGAGCAAATGTCCATACAAAAATCTGGTGAGAACTGCAGTGGAGTGGAGACATCTAGCTGCCTGCTGTCTCCCAACAGCATCTGTGAATCAGGAAATCCTGAATCTGGAGAGAGGTTATAGATAGTAACTTCTTTAGGAGAAAGCAAACAAGCCCAGCCTTGCCAAGAGGGAGCATAAAACTGGGATGGAGAGGAGATTATACATACTGTTTACACTTCCTCTTGTTCTCTCTGGACCCTTCCCTAACAAAATCTTATTTCCTTTAATTCTTTAAGTTTGGTTTCTTAGGAGGGCATTCTATTTTTGCAGTTTGGGTTACATGGTCTTAAAAAGAAGCTTTGAATGTGCAAATTACCACAAGAAACAATGCTGAAAACACCTCCTCGATCAAGTGCTGAAGAGTCTGTATTGTTCAGGCTGTACCCCATGCCTGACTTGGAAGCCCAAAAGCAGGGCAGTGTGTAATACTATGGTAAACTCTCCCTTACATTGTAAACAGGGCCAGTTCCAATCTATTTCCAGAGGCCCAGCAAACTCACAGGCTCCACAGCAAGGTGGGACTGTGCACGGCACATCACACCTGCATTCCCGCGGGGAGAGACTGAGCAAGCTGCATGGTGTCCTACTCTGTGGAGATACCACTGGAGCTCTGCCCATGAACCACAGCCTGCTGAATGCACGCATGGAAGCACAGATTTAGACACACAGTGAGGTGAGGGATGGAAAATTAAGATTTGATGCGTACCTACTTGAGGGCTTTGAAACATCATGTGTGCCCCCCATTTCATATGGCCTCAAGCTGCTGCAGCCAGATGTCACAGGCTCTGGGACTGCAGCAATCAGCAGCAGGACATGGCAGTGAGGCTACAGCCTTGCTTCTTCAACTGCTCAGCACCTCTCCTTCCAGCTTCAGCCTGTGCCTGTTCCCACTGCACATAAACACACGCACGTGCTAGCTCCAGCAGTAACTAAACTTTCTACACTCACAAATTCTGACTCTACAGCTTGGGAACTATCCAAAATTGCAGTTGGAGCCCAGCTGTTCCCTACCACCCGATAAACAAAGGCCAGGCAACTCTGCATTTATGCTTCTGCAAGAGAGATGAGAACTGGGAGGAGCTGAACTGGTTTTGCGTGTAAAAGTACAGGGATTATCCTAGTTACAACTATCTAATCACAACAAAATAATCCCTGTGACCATGGAGGTGAGGCCAGTATTCAGATAATGACGTGTATCTGGAATGAAATAGCAGATTTTGGACATCAGGACAAAGGAAGGATAATAAGAATACTGGCCCAAGCTCAAACACTAATGCATACCAAACATTAATGCACCACAAACAACAGCTGCTGCAGAGAATTGGGTTGGATTTTCTTAGGGAAGGGATATCACCAGCAGAAGGAAATCTGCAGCGTTATTTTTTGGTAGATGAGGAGGCAGCCTATGTTCTGAAGCCCACACCTATGTCATGAGCAACACCAAGTCCACAGTTCCGACTAAGGCAGGCACCTCTAGCTCAAACCTGGCTGAGTTTGTGGGCAGCTCTGGCAATCCAAGCAGTAAGGTCGCAGATGCAGAAGTACTTTTCTCTCCTCAAGAAATCCCTTGAGAATGAGTTTGAGGGTGTCCTTATCAAGCAAGGAATTTTGCATTGCAGCATCAACTGCTTTTCCTACCAAAGGAAGATTTCAGCTTCCAGGGATGTTGATTTCATTGCTGTTCTTCCCTTCTCCTTTCCTCCTTTTTTCAGCCCAAGAATAACAAGAGAGCCAAATAAAATCTGCCAGCTCATTTGGTCTTTCCAAACCAGTGCTTTGCCAGAATTTTCTGTGCCTTTTGCCCCTAGGATTTTCAAATGTCTCCCCAAGTCTCAGAGTGAACTGAAACCTCTTATCTTCTAAGATCAGATGTATTTACTGTAATATAAACCAATCTTAACACTTTTAACTGGAGCTAAATTTATAAAAGGAAATCACATCATGAGCTAACCATGAAGGCAAATATTCCAGAAGGGAAATCTGAACATAAGAGCTAAATTTTACTCAAAAAATGTAAGCTGAACATTTCCCCCAATGATTAGGGCAGCAGGAAATTGAGGGATACATTTTCAAGAAAGCTGTGGCGAGAAGCACTTTGTGAAGGATTCTCAGCATTCTGTTTACAGGTGCCAGTGTAACCAATTGTGTGGTTTCCCAGTGAAAGAAAGATAAGTGACTTTGAGTTCAAGCCTTACTTGTAAGAAGCCCTCATGTTGCCATGCTTGATTTTGGCAGCCCACCAAACCTGAGAGAAACTCAACGGACCAGCATAATCCCCAATCACAGAAGTTAATTGAGGTTGAGTCACACCCAGAACAATCTTTCCTGTTCATTCATTAATAAGAGAGGAAACTAAAACACTATATAGACAGCTTCTGCTATGCGGGGCAAGGTGTGCTAAAAAAATATATTTTTGACTCAAAAGCACAAGCTTTCCTCCCATTCCCCCTAGACGAGAAAAATGCAGTCTTGCAGTAAATTCAGATTTAATGATTTTTTTAGACTGCCAAATTAATCTGGAGTGTCAAAGTTGGCCCACTACCTTGCCACACCCAAGTCCACCACAGTCTATTGTGCCACGAATGAATCTTCACCACCTGACTGAAGTCACAGCACCTTTTTCCTGTACCTGCTGGACTGTGACAACCAAGGTTTTTTAAGCTTAGCCTAGTTTATGCATTGCTGTAATCGGGACAATGCCCATGGTAGCAACAGGAGGTTATTGGAATAATGTTCTACCACTGCCTTGACTTTGACTCTGTGCTTGTGCCTGCAGGATACTTTTCTTATTGTCTTAAAAATGCCATTACTAGTGAGAGATTAAAAGACCCTTGAAGAAATGAAATTTAGGAATTTTTTTCATGCTGTGTATGAAAACAGAATTCAGACTCATGCATGAAATTCCTTTGATTATCTTAAGTATTGAAAGAACAGATTTATTGTTTTGATAGCAGTAAACCCCAAAGATGGAGTTAGAAATATACCTCAAATTTTCCCAACTGTAATTATTAGGCAGGTGCTGCTCCTGATCTGGGATATTATGGTAGTTCTTCAGTAATTTTAACTAAGAAATTGCTTTACAAAATCAGTTCAGAGCTAGCTCCAGTTTTGGGAAGTCTGTAATCAGTGGTATCTTCTGTGGAGGTATTTACCTTGGGTTCTTGACTTTCCTGGAAAAGAGCCACTGGGCTGGGACTTTACATCAGCAATGCAACTTCTGTGTTCTTATCAGTAACGGAGGATGCCAATGTCTTTAGAATAACTTATTTTGATCTTTTACTGAAGCTTGAAAAACAAAAATAGGAGCATTTGGCCCTGTTTTTTACCACTGTTTATTTTTAATAAAATAAAAATAATAAAAAATATCTGTTCCAGAAAGGCTTTTAGAACAACCAAAGCAAAGACTAAGCCTGAATGACCCATCTCAGGTTTTACTTCATACTCAACTGCTTCCGAAAAAGGAAATTTTGGGTGGTTTATCAATTCCCTGTAGATATCCAGATAGGATGTATGTATTGAATTTTAAAAAACCCTTCAATTTACTTGCTGCAGTAAAGTATTTTGGTTAGCTCTTTACCAGAAGTAATAAATTAAAAGCAACACATTATCCGGGTTGCAGTGCAACTCATTTCAAAAGTATGACATTTGCAGTAGAGGAACTCTTAAATATATAAACATTTCCCACTTTTACTAATACTAATCTCTCATTTCACTTTAACCACAAATGATTTTAAATAGCTAATAGATCTTTAGAATCACTTGTACTTGCACTTCTGGAAGAGTCATCAAGTGTCCTAATATATCGACAGTAAGGTAATACATCCTGAATATAGTTCTAAGAACAATTAATTAAAATGGGAAAATATTTGGAACAGTTCTAGTAAGATTTATTTATAAGAGCTGCTTCTGTGGGCAGTAGTAACTGTTGTACTCAAGTCTTTAAAGCCCCCTTAAAAGTATTTACACCTAAATGGAATGAAGATTTTTCAGGAGAAAGATAACGATGACAGAGTCAGCAAAGTTACATGCTACCTGTTTGTTTAAACGTTTTTCTTCCATAACAGGGTTAGATGGATACCCCGTCATGGTGTTAGGGAACACGGTGCTTTGCTGAAGCTCTAATTCCCATAGATGTAGACAGTGGAAAAACAGTGACTATCACATGCTTTCACAGTTTCACAGAAATATCCATGCGTATTGGAAGAGCAGCACAGTCAGTGATAAACATCTCTGTTGTGAGAGCCCACACTTCGCGTGTCAAGAATATGCTGCACTGAAAGAGCAGAAAAGTTGCTTTTACAACTACTTAGGAACTAGAATTCCAGTCTTCTGGAAAATCCTCATGTATTTTTGTTGCATATTACAACAAACAACTACAACTTCAGATTTTCTCACAAACCAATTGTGAATCCAGTCAGTTAAGAGAGCAACCTAGCACATTGTGTTCCATTTCATTCTAATGCCCTTGATCAGTTGCTGTGTTTAATGGCAACATCAGTTCAGGTGACTTTAACCCTCTTTTCTTCCAGAGCCCATCTGCAAGCTGCAACCTTCCTTACATTCCAGAGCAGCTGTGCCTGCACCAACACCCTTCCTCACACGTGCCTGCAGCAGGAGAACCAGCAGGCCCTGTGCAGGGGGAAGAAGGAGGACTACCAATTGCAATAGGAATCAATTAGCACGTAAGAGAATAATGACAAGCCCAAAAGCCTTCAAACAATAGTCAGGTAGACTGCCTGCACAGCCTACCCACATGCTGGTGTCTAGCTTTTATTGCCAAATTATCTCAAACAACAGGGTACTAGACCTGGGTTATGATTATAGCAAAATGGAGGGACTGTCAAAAAGTGAAAAGTGTCGCTTACTTTATTCTTATCTCAAAACCTTATGGCTTACCACCCTGAAAGGAAACAAGGGTGCTTGCAGCAACAAAATCTTCCATTGTGAAAGGGCTGACAGATCTAATCATCATTTCTGCCTCAGAAATTTTTAAAATGCTGTATGTGAAAACATGCTGACCCTTGGGAAATAAGTGGGGCTGTTAAAAATAAATAGGTTCCAGCTTTTCAGGAAGAGCAGATTCACTACAGTGACGTAAAAACACCCAGCAGCTTGTCCCAGCTATTTCCCATGAGATGCTGCTGATGTAGGAAGAAACAGCAGCTCACACAGCTGCCTGGAAATTTAAATGCCAGGATGTTACTTCTTGTATATCTTATTTTTTTTCCAAACCTCACCTTTGACACAGCAGCAGTACTGGCACAGTCCTCCCATACCCTCAGAAAGACCCTTTGACCTACTGAAGACTTACAAAACAACCAAAACAAAAACCAAAAAAGCATCACAAAATATCACATTATGTCTCCAAATACATTGCAAGATACTAGCAGTCTTACTAATATCTCTTACTGTTGAAGAAGATTTTAATTTTAGAAATTAAAGATTTCATATTTTTTTATTTTAGGGTCTAATTTTCTGTTGAAAAGGATAATGCAACCCGAGTATATTTTGGGGATCATGTCCACATACTTGCCAAAAAAAAGGACCAATGCTGTGGTATGACACCTCGGTGCAGAGGTGCAGTCTGTGGTGAGCCTGATCCGAGGCACAGAAAATGAAAAAGCAAGTGCTGAAACAGAGAGTTTCCTCCTGAATGGAATTACTGATTTACAGCAGACTGTTTCTGTGGTACTACAGCTGCAGGCTTGGTAGTGACAAAGAAAATATATTCATTTCAAAGCATATGTCTGCATTTTCCATTCAAAGTGGTTCGTTTCAGACCCATGTAGAGGCTGCCTGGGTGAGGTGTTTAGTCATCTTACTTAGGAGGACAGTTCTTTCAGCAAACATTTCATGATACCTCTCTTTTCTCTCATGTTAATTCATCAGGATCTAGCTCCATTACTGTTTCATTCTTAGACTTCCACTCACTTTTTCCACAAAAATCCTGTTAAAACCTAACCAATGTTTTCCATAAGACAGAACGCATGAATTAGTGTTTGTTTATAAAAGGAGTGTAGGGATTACATGCTGGAAAAGATTCTTTACACATAATCACTTCAACACGTGTCTTTCCACCCCACTTACAGTAAGACTGCAAGTCATGTTAACATCTCAATAAGAAAAAGAATATTGGTTGGCTTGTTGTACTGCTTCAAGAAAATGAAGAAAGGATTGTTTCTATATTTTAAAAATATATAGAAAATAAAAACCCATTAAAATATCTGTCCAGAAACTGAAGGAAAGCAGAATCATCTCAGAAGGTTCTCCTTGACAGGTAAGGAGTCAGGTAAGTAACATTAGGCAAGATCCATTGTCTTTTCACCCTCTCATTTGCCCTGAATAGTACACATCCTTTGCTAGACCAGCAGAAGCCCATTTCACAGATCAGGACCTTTAACAGAAAGCAGTATCTCTTCAGAGAATTTCTAGTAGCAACACCTGGTAGGAAAAAGCCACAAACAAAAACTCAGAGATATCGTGAAGATGCACGTCTTTGAAGAGAAACCCTATGGCCTGTAACTTTTACAGGACAGAAGGTTACAGTTTTAAGCAGGTTGTTATACATGTAAGGAATAGGAAGGAGCCAAAACAAATGAGATCCTGTGATTTCTACCCCAAAGAGCTTCCCTTGACCAATTCATCATCCCCTTAAACCTTCCCTTCTCAGACCTCTTCATCAGAAAAGGGGGTCCCTTAAAGACAAATCCAGTCACAGGAAGGTCAATGTCCGTAACGACTTCAAAGGCTCGTGATCCTAAAGGAGTATGACGGCAGGCCTCTGGTGAAACCAAACACAGTAGGAAAGGCAGAGTTTTGCTGTTGGCTTCAGTGTTACCCAGACTGTTTTTACTGTTATTTCAGAGTACAAGAATTACTTGAACAGCAAAGTAAGTTCAGCCCTGCTTTGCCAGAAGCAGCAAAGCAGGCTCAGCCCATGACTGAGCAGTCCACCTCCATACCTGGTCTCCCCAGAAGCTGTTCTGCAAGCAGCACAGTCAGCAAAGCCTGGTTTCCTGCAGGCACACCGAAGCTTTGCTTCTCCACCACCCTTCCCAGCAACAGCCCAGCTTCCCAGAATCCACCCAGCACCCTATGGGGTGAGAGACAGCCCACACTATGTCCAGTCACCGTCTAGGTGACCACCAAGCCCACTGGCCTACTGCTGCACATGGTCCTGGGCTGTCCCCACTCTCCTGGCAGAGCGACAATAGCAGCAGCTCCTTCCTCAACTCAGTTCCTGGTGTTCCCCAAATCAGTGAGCATTTAATGATCATTGAAACCCTCTTTCAAAGTTGGTGGAAATTGAGCAGTGGGGCCAAAAACCTATGAGAGGGAAAGGAATGGAGATGGATAAAAGGACAGTGGGCTCACATGTCTTGTTTTCACAGTTCAGGCTAAAAAGAAACCTTTTCTAGATACATGTATAAAGGGCTGGTAACTGGCAGGATTCTCAGTATCAAAAGAAGCTTGGCCCTGTTTCAAAAAACCATCAGCCTATTTGAAGTTAGCTGGTGTTTTTTCTCTAGTAATGACTTTAACAGTGTTCTTACTTTTACTAGCCACACTGGGCACCATTCCATTTAACAGACTAAAGCACTCAGGTCTCCAAATAACTCTGCAAGCCCAGTAAGATCACTCAGTGTAAGCCAGCCAGAGATGCTGCATTTCTTCCTGACATCACCCTGTTGCAGGTGGAGGGGGCAACACTTGTAAGATCAGAACAATCTTCTCCACAAAGATAGAAAACCTGCCCCCCATTTTGCCCTGCTTCAGGTGGAGGTGGGTCCAAATCCACCAGGATGGGCATTAATTGGAGCAGTTCTGCTGCAAGGGGCTCCAATGGTGCTAGATGCCAAAGAAAAATATTTTCCAGGCCTTCAGCACAGCTGGAGCTTTGAGAAGTCTGGCTTTGATTCACAAGAGGATGTAAGTGTCATAACAGTCATTACTGGGGCCTTAGCTTTTTTGATAAATTAGTGGGTCAAATCTCTAGGTTAGAGGTAGGGGGGAAATAAGTGGGTGTGGGATTTACTGCTAAATTGAAATGTAAAGAAATTAGTTTGAAGATAAATGTATAATGTTTCTTTTATTAATTTTGAGAAGTTTATTTTTCCTGATAGCTTTAGATTAAATATACTTCTGAAGCAAAACAAAATCACAAAATCAAAATTGAAAAATCATTCCTTCGCAGAATTATTTATCACTTTTTTTTTTGAGAGAATAGCAGTCATTCATCACATTTAGTGTGACTTCATGGCTAATTCTGATAGACCAAATCCTCTACAGCATAAAAATTTCCCTTTGCCATAATAGAAAGATGTGAATGGTTCCAGATAACCCAAGCCACTGAGTACCTGCTCATCCCAATAGTTACTTCTTTTGAAGTCCTCCTTATTAGGAATAACTGGATACAAAACCTCTACAGTCCATTATCTGCTTTATCATACAGGCAAGAAAACCAGAGTTACAACATTTGTTACAACAATTTGGCCTCTCCACACCCCAAATTCAATGAAGATTTGGAGTTGTAACTGTCAAATTTTGCTGCTTTGGTCCAGAAATTGTGATGCAAGTTTCACTCCTTGGCCCATCAGTGTTGGCATATGACCTTCATGTAATTTCTATGCCCAGCTTCCATCTTTATAAAAGTTGATGTCACACTCATTTTTATAAAGTTCCCTGCTCAACAATGCTAGAAACAGTGCTAGATAAAAGGCTATCAAAAGTTTCTACCCATATCTTGTCATATAGCTTTAAACTTGCCACTGAGCATAAAATGGACCTCAGAAATTTGTCATTTTCTGTTTATGTTTCATAGATATACACTGAACCATTTATTTAACAAAACATATTTTAACAGAGTCTGTTAAAATTGCATATGCAGTGCTTACATAAAACTTTGTAGTCTCATTTTAGCTTCTCCATCTTTGGGTGAATTTGAAACTTCCAAGTTGACTGCAGTATTTTACATTAAGGGCATTCAGGAGAGTGCAGGGTCTGCTCTACTGTGTTACAATTCCGGCTTAGTTTTCATTCTCTATTATATTGTCAATGCATCTGCCTCATAGAACCTTACAGCAGTCTCCCAGTACCTAAAAAAGTTCCACAAGAAAGCTGGAGAGGAACTTCTTGCAAGGTCACGTAGTGACAGGACAAGGGGGAACAGCTTGAAGCTGACAGAGGGCAGAGTTAGATTAGATACAAGGAGGAAATCGTTCACAGTGAGGACAATGGAACAGTGGAACTCACTGCCCAGAGAAGTTGTGGATGCTCCATCCCTGTAAGTGTTCACAGCCACATCAGACAGGCTTTGAGCAACCTTGTCTAGTGAAAGGTGTCCCTGCCCATGGAGGAGGGTTGGAATGGATGATCTTTAAGGCCCCTTCCAACCCAAACCATTCTATGATTCTATGAAATCTGACTGCTTTCTCTTCTGAATAAGTATTACACAGACAGTGATATCCATTTAGAATGGAAAATAAAGAGTTGCATTTACAATTAAAGAACTCATACATGAGAATTACCATCTTACATCAGACCCATGTGCTTCTGAAGAAAAGCAAGAAAGTATTCAATAAGTAGTTCTGTAGTGGCTTTTTAACTGGATTGTTTTCACATGAGTTAGCATTTAGCTCATGTCCCATCCAAATCACTCTTGCAGTTTTCAAACACTTAGCTTTGTAAACCTCAGTAGGAGGGAAAAAACATTCTCATTTTCTTTTAATATCAGGTCAGTAATGAAAAATTTGCTTACGGCACAGGAAACAAGCCTGTTAAACTTTACTTCAAAATTTTAAAAAATAAATGTATTTGGCTTTATAGTTCTGCTATTCAGTCCTCATGGGTAACAGAGATTTTGGTCATCAGATGAACACACATAGTAAAGTGAATTCCACCAGGATACCAAAAAAGCAATTGACCTAATTCTATACCCAGTGTAAGCCAGCAATGACTGTAAAAAAAAAATTTTATGCAGGATAATAAACTCCAAAGTGTATGGTCTTTTAAAAGTTATAATCTCACATAAGTAAGCACATCACTTTAACGATATTATTGAATGACCCACAGATCAGATTTGATATGAAATGGTATCAGGCCAAACCTGCCTTGTAAGAGATACAGTCTCCTTTTATAGTTACGGTCTCCTTTTAAATCATTGGCACTTTCTTGCCTTCAAAGAGATAGCTGCTCTCTTACCTAAAATCCCAGCCAGATCTGATTTCTAGACACACATATTGCTACAGTACTGTACTTACAAGTCAGCCCTGAAAAGCAGCAAGGATGGATACTACAGACCACCTTGAATTAAGCAGTTTTTACAGATGTAAATGGAGAAGGCTTAAGCTATGCCTAAACACAACATTATAAATCTTCCTTCAAGAATGTCAGCAATAACAAAAGCATCTAAGATTATTTCTTAGGTGTTTGCCTGTTGGTTAGGGTTTTTATTTTCAATTAATAGGAGAAGTAAGAGGTAGAGAAATACTGAATTCGATCTCCTTACTTGCTGAAGGGATTATCGTTGTACTGTCATTAACTGATTTATCATTAATCATTGCACTGTGGGAAAGCAATGAAGGATAACCCCCTTCTACATCCTCACACTGTATTCTGCTCAAAAACAAAACTGCTGACCCGATTGCAACCCCACTGGAAACCTCAGTTCTGGATCAAGCACCCCTCAGCTAGGTGTCTGTCAAACAGTGCTGAAGGCTGAGAACAGTGTACTAAGTCTAATACACAAAATCCATACTCTGATGTTAGTAATCTATACAAAGAATATGCAGCTCCTATTGCTGTGACAGATAAACCACCGAAAACCAGCTGAAAGTCAATGTCAGACCAAAACTACAGCCAAGCACAGTAGTTCAGTATAGTGAGACCTGCCTCCACTGTGCTTTCATGTGGCTATGGGGTTGCTGGTCATTGCTATTATGACAGTCTTAATTATTTCATCACCCATGTGTGCAGCAGAAACATCAGGCTGACATCTGTTTGTTCTAACAAAGTGATAAAGAGGTGACTGCTGTAACAAGGTGGTTTATGACCATGACTGCTGTGACAATGAGTGGAAATTGCAGAGCTCGATGCCATATGGGTTGCATTTGCCACCAGACAAGAGAATGGAGGAGAAAGATGAGCTTCTCTCACTGCTAACTAAGCTTCTTCTGCCTCAAGGCACCAAAACCATAGCCTATGACTTCCTGGGCAAAACCTGAAACACTTTCCTACTGTTCTCAAAACCTGTACGATCTTTGATTATGCTGCCTTTACTTGGCCATAATTTGATCTCATCACTTCCTTGCAGCAAAACTAGGCCAAAGTCCAGGTCCAGACTGGACAGTTTCCCAGTTTGTGAATTAGGGATGTGGCTGGAAAGAGATAGACTGCAGAAATAGCTGAACCAGAACTATCACTTCCTAGGGTGGGGTTGCCAGTAGCTGCCAAGTCCCCATGCAAGAGGTGAACATTGCTTCCCTCTCTGCTATTTTGAATGAGCACAGCATGGGCAGCTGTGTGTATTGTGTTCGTGTGTGCTCTGAGCACAGTGAGGGGAGCCAACAGCCCAGGAGTTTTCAGTCACAAACACTTCCTCCACTGCGGATCATAAAGGCCCCCAGGTTGTCACAAGGGACCCAGTTCCCTACACTTAGCTACATGGCCATGTATTTGCACATCCAACTTCATGTGCACAGCTTTTGGACCAAACAGGACCTTCCTTGGTTTTATGCATCTCTAGCAAGGCGGCTATCGAGTGGACTGTCTAGCTTGCAGTCTTTGATCTAGATGATTGAATAGCTGAAAGCCTGCTTTTGGTGTCAAAATATTTACTCCAAGAATCTTGAATTAATGGCACTTCTAAATTTCCTGTAAACTGACTTGGCAGAATCTGTCACTGGAGAGGGAGACTTCAAGGCACAGATAAGTTTCTGTTAACTTCAACATATAGTCACTTGAAAATCGGCCAATAGCTATTCCTATTTATTTCCACTTACTGACACTTTGAAATATCACTAGGAGTGGTTATTCAATAGGCAATTAAGATGCGAAATGCTTAGGCTGTATCCTACCTTCCCAAAAAACCCCATAGAATTGCTGTATTGGGAAGTAACTTCTGGAAATCATCAAGTCCAACCCCCTCCTCAAAGCAAGATCAGCTACAGAAGATTGGTCAGTCTGCTTTTGAATAATCCTAAAGATGGAGACTCTACAGCCTGTCTGGACAACTTGTTCCACTGCTTGACTATCTTCACCTAAAAAGTGCTTGTATTATGTTTAAATAGAATACTTTGGATTTTGGTTTGTGCCCACTGCCTCCTGAATTTTCTTTTAGATAAGTTAATTCAACAAGTCAAAGTTTGCATCTAATAAAAGAAATCCTGTCCATTCCTCCTCTGGGCCATGGCACTGGGGAGGTGAGCAATAGAAGGGCATTGGAAGCTGGGCACAACAACACTGTAGAAAACACATTATCTCTCGAGAAACATGCAAATTCCCTCCCAGGACACTGCTGCAGGGCTGTCAGGACCTGCACATCACAGCTCACTGCAGCCCCAGCTCTGAAGGGCTGTTCACATTTCCGGGTGACAGTCAGCCACACAAGCACAGATAAGCCACGCTTTCCATAGCCCTTCCCTTTGCTCAGCAGATGTGTAGAAGTGCCTTCTTCTGCAAAGGACAAAGCCCTTGACTCCATGTCAGTATGACAGGACTTGAATTTCCCAGATTCCCAGGATCTTGAGATTCTGCCCATAAATGGGTACCAAAATTGTATGCCAGAATTTGCAAACATTAGCATTACTTACAGTTTTCTTTCATGCTAGAAACTCACTTAAGTTCCAGTAAGAACTTCCCTAGGTAAGGATCCAGCAGTAGGGAGATCTTGAACATTATTTTATAACTAAAAGTACATCAGCAGAACAGTTTTTCATCAACAAAATCTCCAGCTTACTTATGGAACTTCTACCAGATTTCCCTTAGCAATGGTGTTATAGTCCCTGAAACATATTCCAATATTTTTGTCATCTGGTCAGCCCTGCATAATTTTCTTGATAGCAGCTGTGTGTGTTTTCTTCATACTTTCCCCTCTAGTGCATTAATAGTTTTTTTTTTTTTAATCTTTCCAGGGATTGTGAAAAATGTCTTTTGTTTCTTTCTTTTCTTACACTGCCTCCCACACTAACACCAGCTTATGCTTTTGCCTAATGGAAACAATCCAAGATGCACCTGCTAAAGATAAGAGGCAATTCTAAAACTTTTTTTTTTAAATCTAGGAAAAAAATTACATTTGCTTCTGTTATGAGAGACCTGAGCTTAGTTTATGCTCTGCCACAAGTCTCTAACCTCAGCTGGACTCACCTAGCCTATTCTTGTCCAGTTATCGTGGAGAGGTATTGTGAGAATAAAATACCTGAAAAAAAGATATATTGGGTGAATTCATTTCATATCACAAGCATTTTCCTATTATAGCTTTTTAAAAATAGATACTAGAAGACTGCAATAAAATAGATTTCTTTGCGTTTATGTTTTTGAGACTTAAAATGGAAGCCCACATTATGTAGATATCTATTTTAATGATGTTCATAGCGGGAAAAATCAGGGAATAACAGCAGAGGAAATGAGCACATCACCTGTAGAGTTATGTTCAGTAAGAGTCTCTCTCATAGAGGTTACACAGCTGGTGACTGAGATAAAGCAGAAAGAATATCACAAACAATGTGTTTTGCATGAAAGAGTCACCAGACTGTAATACGGGCTATTTCTGCAGTTCTTGTATAATGATGAGCTCTCCAAATCATGCTACAGTTTATTAACCACAGAGGAAGGGGAACAGTGGAAAAAAAAAAGTTAATTTGTGACCCAAATTCCTTATACTTTTTAAACCTCTTTCCTCTTCAACAGAGTATCTGAAAGCAATATCCTGGCATGAGTTTAATCAAATATAAAGTAACTGAGGGTAATCTTCTGGGGCCTGTTATGTCTGTGAAAAGTTATTTCTTTCCTTAAGCCCTGCTTCCCTTCTGGAAGTCTGTTGGTTGTGAAATAAGCAAGCAGTAGTGTCTGAGGCAGTAAATATAGCAGTCACCCCCCATCCTACCCTCTGTCCAATCTCTCCTTACCGCTTTCCGAAAGAATACATCAAATTTCACTAACAAAACAGGTATTTTTTTTTCCTCTCTGAGATAAAGCGGAATGAACAAGAGAATGAACAAGAGCAGTGGCAAACATCCTAATGAACAGACATTACAAGGTTTTGGCAGTCATATTCAAATGCTGGAACCAGAAGCTAAGCATTTAATATGAGGAGACCAATTCGAACCACCATTTTCCCTCTTGTTCTTTAAAAAATATTTTCTTTAGCACATGAATCCAATGCCGTTATACATCTGGATTTCTGATTGTTGACTGAAATTCCTGGAAAGCCCCTAAAAACCTTCTTGTGTTTCTCTGTTTGGTTTTTTGTTTTGATTTGTTTGGGGTTTTTTAATCTCTTTCCCCACAGTGAAGCATCTAGTTTCTTCCTTTATGCTCTTTTCTGTCTTAAAGGAGTCAGTATCACCAGCAGAACTTGTTTTTCTTTGCTTTTCTTTACAGGGAAGAAGGCTGGATTCCATTAAACCTCTTCAGCACAGAAGTGACTGAGTGTCCTATTGGGAACAAACTGCACTCATGTTAAGTCTCTCCATGCTCCAAATCTCAGTAAGATACTGAGAAACATACACTGAGACAACTACCAAATGCAGCTGGTTCTCAGTTTTCAAATTTAAGTAGCAATTTGTGTCCTGGGTCTAAGGCTGCATTCCTACAGAACTATCAAATTTCTTTGATTTTAGTGTGATTACTGAAGGATGTACCTCAAAACCCAGAAGCAGCATAATTAAGAGGCATGAAAGAGAACCTGACTGTCTTCTACCATGTTAGCCTAGAGGACTTTTCATGCTGCACATTAATCCAAGTGTTAGAAAAGAAAGCAGGCGTGGATCCGCGGCAACCCTGAGGACAATATAAAACTCAAAAATCAAACAAGCCCTTATTGTTTTTAACTTGGACTAGTCACAGCTCCAGGCTCAGAGCCATTTTTTTTCTTCATGCAGAGAGCTCCTCACTGCTTTCCACGAGAGATCCCCACACAAGATATTATAAAACTCAGTGTGCTGGAGAATGGAGAGGGTTATTTCCAATTCCTTCTCTCAAGCTGCTCTCAGCGCAGTGGAACTTTCTGCACACATAGCTTCTCTCCTCTGAAGTTTCCTTTATTCTTTCAGCTCTGATTTCTGGAATTTCTGTCCTGTTATTTTCCCCCGAGGCAAGACATTATTACAGCTTCTCCTTCCCTCTCCTATCCCCTTGCTGTCAAGAACATTGCAGAAAGAGTTATTGCCAATTCATTTGCCTGCCTGCCAATTAGCAGTATACTATGTCAGAGTCAAGTGAGTAAATACCAATAAACCACATGACAACTATCCAGCCCATCTGACCCTCTGACAGTTTTCATTGCTTTCTACTTTATTAGAATGAGGTATTAATAGAACAGATATGTTTCACAAGACACAGCACTGTAGTACTTTCAATCACAGAACTAATTTTATAGCCAGAAATGCAGATTCTTTAGCATGGTTCTTTATGCCAAACATTGTTAAATCATGTAGTTTTGAGGGCTTTTTCTCTTGTATTCCATCAATAATATAATCACACCGGTGAGTGGATATACTCCTAACTTGCTCTATCTTTCTAATATTTGATTACAAATACTTCGTACAGAGACCAGGTCATGTTTGCACAACATCACAAGGTCCCAGGTCTAGATCAGAATAACCAGGTCCTCCTGAAAAACACAGTAGTTTAGCAGACACTTTATGTTAACAGATGCCTTGGATATAAATAGAAGGAACAGGTCTCTCCTCCAAAAAGCTGGCAATAGAAGACCTCAACTCCATATTGCGCATGGTGCCAGGGAAATTTTGCTTGCCCAGAAACACTATTATTTGAAGGCAGCACAACATGGGCACAGAGGGCAACTGCACACTTCTCAGTGAGGTGCTGGAGCATAAACAGACTACAACTTGGAAGCAGGAAGCAATCAGACATATGGTCTCATGAAAACATATCTATCTTGTGCCATGTATGTTTTTAATACAAGGAAACAATCTGACATAGCTCATACTCAACCAATTTAAAACTATTCATATTAATATGTCATACACGCTGGTAGTTTTGAAACTGTCCACTTGAACACTGCAATTCATTTGCAAGCAAATAACCTTATGCTGCATCCATTTCTTTTTCACTGAAAAAACATTTCAACAATTATTTCCAGCTTGCACATATTTGAATGCCCACTCTTAAAATATGGATAGTTGAATTACTGGAGAAAGTCCAACCACAGCTCTAAACTGCAACTGAGAGTGAAGCAAGACAGATATCAACATCCCAAACACTCAAACTCAAGCCAGGTCTATGTAACAGAAGAGTCTCTTTGCAGCAGTAAACCCAGGCAAGTTTTAATATGCCCTGGCATGAGCAAATAAAGGCAAAGCCTAATGTGAACAAGGCACAGTGCTAAAGGATGCTTTGTGAGTTTTCAGCAAGTGACAGACCACTGTTTTCTGACAAAATTAAACTGCAGCAAATAGCTAAGTCAGGATGCCTTGCTATTACTTAGCCAGAGATTTTAGATGAAAGAAAAGTTCCTTCTATCTGCATTTTTCTGAGAGGCACGTGCAGCTTCTCCTATTAATATTTCTATTCAAGTAGGATGCTAATATTGACTCGCTACCAAAAGATCAAAATTAATCGGCAGAAACATTGTGCCTGTCCCCTCTAAGTCTCTTCATTAAAGATCCTTACATCTTTTTCTTAAAAACTTGTCCTGTGCAATGGAGTACTGAAAACCACACAGGACTTCCATGCCAGCTGTTCTTCAACAATTGTGCCAGGAGCTTTCTCCCTTACGTACCTTTAAAGACCTACTTTGAAGCAACACATTCTGTAGCCATACCCACCCAGAAAGCAGAGCTCTGCATTGCCCAGCGCTTTAGTGAAGCATTTCTCTATGCCCTCGCTCAGACACTTTTTCAAATGAAAACCTACTGTAAGTACTAATTCACTAACAAGGTACATAATCAGTATTTCCGCACAATTAATAGAGGAAAAACATGGTTAACAGACTTCCCCAATAAAATGGACAGAAATCTACACTCAATACTACTAAACAGATGTAAGTTACAATTGTGAAAAGTTTCAAAACAATTCTCCCCAGAATAGTGATGTATGTTGCAAAATTTCCATTTCATCCCTGTATACATCTTAAATGGATTAAAACAAGACATACTCGGTAAAACATGACTGCCTCACTGTGGATTAAAACAATGCTTGCTTCCAGTTGTTTGCTATTACTACCAAAATATTGGCTTTTACTTCATCCTTAAAAACAAACAAACAAACAAAAGACATTTTATTCAGGTGAATGATCCAAAGTATTTCTGAAGATACTGTCATAGCATTTGGTTGGCTGACAAATAGCTTGCAATAGGCAAAGCTGAATAATCACTTGATCATGGCTGAAATCACAGCCATGCATATCACCGTGCATATCATAGGAGAAATGCAAACTGCATGTGGATTTATTCTCAGATTTTTTCAAAACTCTCAAAAGCCTTGCAAAATCTTCAGTTTCAACACTGAATACTGGGTGTTAAATAACGTTTACTTTAAGATACATTCAAAAACCTACCTAGCAACTGTATAGCTATACCCAAATTCCCATTTCCATTCTCTGAATATTCTCATGAATTTATCTTCCTTGGAAGCACAGGCTGGCTTAGCTGCAGCTTTGAACTTCCTGGAGGATTTGCTTAAAGAAGTACAAACTCACATCTGATCAGATGGACAGCAAGAAACCAGATTTTATTTTCACAACAGAATGACATTCTTGCTCTCAGAGCATGACCCTTGCACATATTGGGATCCATTACTTACCACATGTAGGTCCATTGAACCTGGTTCAACTAAAAACAGTTAAACTGGGGTTGCTATTCCACGTATTCTTATTTCCAAGTCTTTTACTGCAGCCTCTACAGCATCCCAGGTTGCTTACAGCAAAGTCAGTGCTTATGTAAAAGCATGGACATAATCTCATACAGAAGACAGTAGTACCTTGTGACATACTGAACACTTTGAATTTTACATTGAACCTCTCATTGTAGCTGCTTGTTGTTTTCAGTTACTTTAGTGACTTCTTACCTGAATCCAGAAGAGTCAGTTACAAAGTAGTCTGAATTATGCAGGCTATTGTATCATTAAACACATATTCTTGGCAATTCATATGTATGGCTTCTGCATGGAGACAATCTGGTTACTGGATGCAATATTTACTCGGCTAGATCAACAGCTATAGCTACTGGCTGTCAGAGCAATGTATCTGGTTACTGAGATATTACTTCTGCTGATATACAGGCCTCGTTGCCCAAAGAAGTTTTCATTAACTTTTATATGATATCTGTATTAATAAAATTAAAATGACATATTTCTTCCATTATTGTCACATTTTATTTTCTAGCATCTTCTTCAGACAGAGGCCCCATTGCATTAAACAGCCAGGATATTTGCTCTTTTTTTGGGGAGAACTGTTTTCGTGAACCCAAATTTTCGTTCTGTTTTGGAATATAAGAATTTGCTATGGATAAGGAAGAATCCAAACCAAGTAAAACTGCTGCAAAGACTACCATAAAATATTTTATACTGAGCTTTTCCATTCATAATTTAGCAGCTGTGTCTAAACTAGGAGCCTTGGAATGGGGCTTGGCTGTGCTGTGGTCAGGAGCCATGGCACTCCCAGCACAGGAGCATCCTCGCAGGCAGCTATCCCCATGGACACTCCAGCACCAGCCCACTCCCAGGGCATTACCTGCCATTCAGCCACACCTCCGGTTTGACAAATCATTCCCCACACAAGCAAACAAAAGCTAATTTATAGGTTAATTCCTGCCCCATCCCATTATCGACTCCAGCTTCCATCCTCTCAATTTGGCCCTCATGAACAACTATTTACCTGAGTTTAAAAGCATCAGTAGCTTTTAAGTTAAACTGCTGCACAACTTCCAGATGACCATCAAGAAGGAGCTACTATATAAACAATGAAGAGTATTATACACCCATCCCCATGCCCTTAACAAGGCACTGAAGGGCCTAGGAAAGGTCACAGGCAGAAGCTTCAGAGTGATGCAGGAAGCAGGGCAGAGGGACACTGTGAATTTTTCATGAGTGCTTAAACTGAAGAGGTTTGTCCAGAAGAAATTTCTCTCCCAAGACTCTTTCCTGGTGTCTGTTGATTACTGTTAATGTCATGGAAAGACTCAAAGAGTGGCTTTGTCCTCATCTGGGACAGCTCTGAATTTTAACAGTCCCAACATAAAGTGATGGGATAAATATTCTCAGGAGCTGTTTGTTGCATGTGAGACCCTGAAACTCCTAGGCAAGTGGGTGATCAGCGTTTTCTTCAAGCTGTATAAGACAATTACAGTTTTACTGGGAAAGATTAAATATCAAGGTGAAATCTTTGTGAAGAAGAGAGGAGAAGGTAACCTTGCCTTAGTAACACATCTGTTAAAAAAAAAAAAAAAAAAAAAATCCAAGTCTTAGCTCTCCGATCTTTGATTTTCCTATTTACTTGGACTTTGGTGAAGTCTATGCCCTTTTGCCAACAGTTAGAACCACACATTCTCTGTGCTTGCCACCTCCTTGACTTCTTGTGGAAGTATTTCACACAGCACAGTTACCTTATTCCCTGCCCAACAGAACTAAGCCAGCCCAGTTCCAGACAGATCCCCCCCAAGCCCACACCCCTACTCCCTCCCATCACACCAGATGCTCTCACATGCTCCAACACACCCTAAAGTGCCTGGTGTGCACACACAAGGTCGGACAGAGGGGTGGCTGATGCAGGCAAACAGCAGCCTCTGGCCAAGGAGACCTATTCCAGGTCTTCTTTCAACTGAGAAAGTTACTCAAAGCTCAGTTTCTTCCACACCTTTGGGATGTCTCTAACCTCCTGCTCACATGCAACAAACTGAGCAATAGGTTAAAAAGCTTCTGGGATGATATCGACTAATACTGACAGGCAGCCAGTAAAGCCCCACTGGTACTGTTTCCTTAGCCAGCAAGAATGAACATTTGGGAAAGGTTGTGCTGGATGGCTGAAACCTCAGGGGTTGATGGAGAAGAGGAAGGAGCAGTGTGCGTGAGGGATGTTTTTTGTTCTTTGATCTTGCTCTTAAATACATATGTTTCTTAAAGTAACTGATTTACTGATTTTGAAAATGCATCTTTTTCTAAGTTTTATACCCTCTTTGTCATACGAGAAACAATAAATCCATAAGCAGCACTGACAATAGAAAGCCAATAAAGTTTTTGAAAGCTAAGGTGTTCCATTCCCAACACATGCTTTTCCTGCATATGTAAAGCATCTGTGGATGCAACAACTCCTTGAGGAAACTCAAGGGAGGAAACTCAAACATTGTGAGTAAAATCTGCAGAAGAAGAGGCTATTATTCACAAAAGTATCTTCCTGTCCGTAAAAGCAAACATGCAGGACAAGAACAATACACGATCACTCACTGTGAACACGAACAAGTCTCACTTCAGAAAGATTTTACCTTGATGTGCCTCGCTCTGGCCTGTACCACTCTTCCATCAGCTCTGAAGACAGAGCCTGGCCAGGGAATTATGACAAAAGAACTGCTGAATAAATTGGTTTTGTTTCAAAACTCCAGCTTGGTTTTCCAGGAAAAAGGGTTTAGTTGTCTATTTCCATGAACAACTCTCCTCCCTGGAATAGAGTTTAAGAGCTCCCCGTCAGCAGTACATGGAACCTGTACTGAGAGGAAGCATTAGAAGGTCATGGGGGACAAAGCAGAGAAAAGAAAAAGCCATAGTACTTGTTACATGGAGAAGAGGAAGTTGTTTTGTTAATTAAAAAAACACATATCCTTAACAGCTTGTGCAGGGGAGCAAGAACATACAAAGCTGTCTGTGACAGTCTTGATTTTGCCTGGCTCCCTGCAGAGGCTGGAAACAGCAGTTCTTCGGGCAGGCTGCCATTCACACACCCTCCCCTCCCCCGGTGGAAGATCAGCCAACCTGACCAGGCTGCATCAGCATGGAGCATATCCCACAGCAGGAAGTATCATCACATATTTGCTTTGGTGAGGTGGTTATGCTGAACTTCAGGCTGCGCCACCTTAGATCACACAGCCCAGGGGGTAAGCGTGCAAGGCTGAGCCAGTGGCTCAGCACTACAGACCACCCACCCAGCCCAGGGGAGCACTGAATATCCCTGAGCAGGCAGATGTCAGTGTAACTTGGCAGCCTGACTCCCTAGTCAGACGTCAGGAGTTTATCCCCAACGTCCTTTTCTCCTACAAGGTCAATGGGACAGTAAAGGACTCAATCCTAAGCCGGAGCCCACTGTGGGTCTCACACAGCACCGATCCATGTTCCAATCTCTTCCCATTTAAAAACCAGTGCTAAGGGCTGAGGGTTTGTTCCCAACAAGCTTCAAGAGCGGGCAGCAGCAAATGTCCAGAGAGCTGAAGAAACACCCCGGGCATAACAGCAGATCAAACTGTAGTGAAGGCATGAATCAGAAAGCACCACTGAGTGTGACAGTGTCGGCTTTGGTTTTAAAGGAAATGTCACAAAAGGAGGGAACAATATAAGTACAGATTTTGCGAATGCATTCATTGCCTGACCACCGAATGCTGCTAATACCTTTTAGCTCAAATAATCTCTCGTTTATCCTAGGTCACAAATTTCTACCTAAGTGTATTGGTTTGGCACGGCCCGGTTTTGGGTAGCAGTGGGGCCACAAAGGTGGCTCCTGTGAGGAAGCTGCTGGGAGCTTCCCACCATGTCCGGCAGAGCCAGTGGCTGATGGCTCTGAAGATGGACATGCTGCTGGCCAGAACTGGGCCAGTGAGAGAGGTTGATAACACCTCTGTGATGACATATTTAAGAAGAAAATCAAAACGAAGTCGGGCTGCTAGTCAGAGAAGAGGAGGAGGTGAGAATGTTTGAGGGAAACAACATGGCCACACCAAGGTCANGGAGGGCTGTGTGCCCATGGGAGGGACTCAGGCTGCAGCAGGTGCGGTTTGGCTGCTGCTCGTGAGAGGGGACCCACACCGGCAAGTTCACAGAGAGCTGTCTCCTGTGGGAGGGACCCCACGGTCTCACAGGGAAGGACTCTTCTCCCAGAGCAGCGGAAGGAAATGCTGGTGATAGACTGACCAAAACCCCCCTGCCCTGCCTCACTGTGCTGTCAGTGGGAAGGAGGGAGGGCCTGGGGGAAAAGTGTTTTAAGGGCTTATTTTACTTCTCATTACCCTCCTCTGATTCTGTTAGCAATAAATTTTACTTAGCAAGTAAGGTTGAGCCTGTTTTGCCCTTGAAATATTTCTCCTGCTCTCTGTATCTCACCCATGAAGCCTCCGTTAACCTTTTTTTTCCTTCTTTCCCTCCTTTTGCCCAGCTGTGGTAGGGGAGGGTGAGCAAGCGACTCTTGTGGGTGCCTGGCATTGGGCCAGTGTCAAACCATGACACTAGGGCAGGTTTTTACAGTAAAGCAGCTATCCCTTCTGTGAACAGCAAATAAAAGCAACAACAAAGATAACATTAGATTACACAGTCAGATTCCAGATCCCCCAAAAGATTTACTTCTCAGCCAAGGTACTCCTTTGGAAAACCTGAGCCGGTTCCAAGAGAAGCAGCTTTTAAACTAACCATGCACTGGTCCAACATAAGGCTCTAAGTTATTAGGCAAGCATTTTAACGAGTGTGTCTGATCTTACTTAGCTGGTTAGCTATGTGTACTTTTTTAAAACAGTGAGCTTAGCTTCAGAATACTTTTACACTGTGTTGGCACTGAGTGTAAACTGGTGTACTTCCTTCTACCAAACCAGAGATAAAACATGAATAAATATGCAGTGAACAATGAACACATTCATAAGGGCCTTTAAGGGTCAAATTCACTATGGAGTATTTGCTAACAGCAGAGTATTAGTCCTCTTACTCCTGTATCACTCACAAACATCATTTTCAGGGCCAGCAAGAAGCCTCATACACTCTGAGACAGATAACAAGATAGAAAACTGTACTGTACCACAGACTGTAACTGCAATCACTCATCTCTGCCTCCTGGCTTCATGTCTCAGCATAGTGTCGCTCCATGAGAGTGTATTTGCCTTTTGCAAGAGAAGAGTTCTTAGCTCTAAGGAAAAAAATAAAAAACAAACCAGCCAGAGCAGTGCAAAGACCTGAGTTCACTGAGGACTCCACTCTTCTCATCCATCACACTGCCCTCCCCATGCCTATAGGCTTGTTTACTATTTTGATTTTTAATTATGATTTCTCTTATATAAAATTTCTAGGATGCTTCTTTCCAAACTAAAAAAGCCTCTTGGTAGCACTGAAGAGCCCCAGAGGGAAAACCCTTGCCACCGTCAATGCCAGACCAGAGAGTCCCAGTCCAAAGGAGTGGTTCAGTCTCCTCTCCCATGGCTTTTTGTACTCCAGGCAGGCCAAGAGATACAAAAGAGAAGACACAATTTAAGTGCATTTGATTTAAAGTAAATTGCCTAAAGTGGAAAAGTTTGTGTTCATTAACAGACTTATTCAGAGATATGAGAACAAATCTCAACAGTTAACCAGTGCAAGATTTGCCTAACCAAATAGCAGTGGCTGCATTTATGAAACCCTACCTAGCAAAATGCCGTCACCTGTCCTTGGCTCAGCTCTTCTCTTCAAAACTCCAATCAGAAGAGATTTTAAATGGTCAAGAACATCAATCACAGACACTATTAAGCAAAGGTAGAAAGGACAAGACTTTCAGCAAAGCAATCCTGGCAGTGCTGCCTCAGAGGCAGAGCGGGTGTACAAGTAAGGGATTGATTTATTGGAATTGATCATATGTAAGACAGAACAAAAAGAAATAGTGACTACAACACAGGCAAATCTGAAGCTACTGCTCTTGCAGCTTTCAGATATGCACTTTTAAACTAAGTTTAGTTTTCTTCCTTGTTAAATTACCCAAAACTTACAAAGCACTCTAAGAATCAGTAGTATTTCAGTTGATAAAATGCAATTTATTAGCAATAGAGAAAAGGAGCAAGTGACAGCCAAAATATGAAAGGCAGCTCTAAAAATTTTTAGTTCTGCTTTGTCAAATGTAAATGTAACGATGGTTTCTTTTGCAGCAGCATTTATTCACGGGGCTGATTTGAGGTTGGTTCACACTACAAAGTTAAACCCTCAGAGAAGGGAAACCCAGCGTGCTTTAGTAATTAGTACACATCATGCATGCCTAGCTGTTAATTTATAGTTGTGAGCTGTGCCAAACCGCACATCCTGCTGCAACCTCACCTGCTCGGAGGAAGGAGGGACAAGTCTGTCCACAAGAGGGAGGTAACAGACCGGCAGTGAAGCCTTTTCCTCTGCACAGGCCCACACTAAGAGGCTGGTACAGCCCCGGGCTTAGAGGGGTTCCTCCCTCCTTCACCGAGAGCCTAGAAAGCATCCTATGGGATGGGGAAGGGCAAGAGCAGAACGGGGTTAAGGGGGAGGGAAGGAAGCACTTTAGAGAGCAATAAAGTACTTGCTTGCTTTGAAATTCTGAAAATGGATCTAAGTGGGCAAATAAAAAATTGGTGCTTTTTTGGGGTTCTATTTTTTTATTTTTAGTATTTGGTCTAACAAAACAATCTCAGGCAGGCGAAAAGGAGATGTTCAAGCTCGCAGTAGGTGAGCCTAAAGAGGAAGCCTGATTTTTCAGCAGGGTTATCAGTCAAGAGTGTTTTATACTATCCAAAATATACCAAAGCATCTTTTTTCCCCCCCTTTTTGAAGTACCTCTAATGTGCTGTAACAGAGGCCTGAGAACAGAAACTACCAGTTCTTCATAGGCAAGACATGCTTGATCTTGTTCTAGAAATAAGAGAGACATTTTGGTGGTCACTTGAGGGCCTTGCCACCCCTGGCAGCCAGCAGAACTCCAGCTCCATGCCTCAGGGAGCCCATGTGCCACATCTGCAGCACAGAGCCGAGGAGACACAGTGCCGGGGCTGCATCCTGACTCCCCACTTGGGTGTGGCAGCACAAGGATGGGCTTCCTGCAGTGCTCTTTCCTGAGGCCTAATCACAGAGTTGTCTTAATTTTTCTAACTCTAAATACTTGCTAAGTGCCAATAGTGGCACCCTGAAATCCTATGGAAATTCACCATGAGAGGAGGGAAAGCAGTGTTTCCAAACATTTCAAGGTGATAGAGCCTACAGAAGGCAGTCCCTTCTCCAAAGGTCCGTTCTCCAAATCCTGATTTTGGTTGAGATCACTTCCATGCAGCATTCCACCAGAAAGCAGCAGGGATGAGGTTGCAAGTAGAGCCAACAGGGTGGGCCTGGCAGCACACACATATATGCTCACGGGAACCATCTCATTGGCAGCAGCACACCAGAACCCATTCCAGGGGACAGAACAAAAGCTAAAGCAGAGAGGAATGTGTCTGTCAGGGCCTTTGAATTTTTCTTAAAAGACAAACAAACAAAGTACATAAAAAAAGACAGCACACAACTAAGAAGTTCAAGTTTCAGGATGAAAATGGACATTTCAGTGATAAATTTCAATTCTGAACTTGATTGGGACCACCACTATCACATGACACACAGAGGTGGAATAAAACTGAGGAAAAGTAACAACCATTTGATATCAAGTCTGTCAAAGCAAAACAGACCATACTGGCAGCCTTTCTGAACACGGACTTTGTGCCTGTCATCAACCAAGCTTCACTAGTGCAAATTTATAGAAGGAAAAAGAGAAAGCCAAGTTATGGGGTGAACCTATCTGCTTAAACTCAGCTTCTGGAGCTCTCTGAGAGCTGCAGATGAAGTTTGCCTTATTTAATTATCTAACAGCAGGAATTCAACAAAGAAAGGCATTCCTGAAACTGACGTATTAGCAGGCTGAGGGAATGCTGTCGTTTATTCACTAACCCAGGCAAGTCAAAATTAAAAGTTAGCTTTGTTTGCTCTCACTGGTCAGTTTAAAAACACAAATTCAGTCTTCTGACAGGCGATTTTTCAAGGACTATTTAATTGCTACCATTTTTCAGCAGTCAGCGTATTTGCAGAATTCCCTGGCATGCCCCAACAACAGCTCTGTGGTTTGCAGAAGCAAGTGCTTTCAAGATGAGTACCATTCCTCACCTACATAGAAAAATGTGCTTGTAAGTCTAAAAAAAAAAAAAAAAACCTACATAGAGTAGAAATTGCTCATGTCCAGTTGCCACAGTTCATCTCTTTTTATTCATCCTGGAATGGAAGGCGTCACCAAACTTATATTCAAGTTAGGATACAGTTGTTTGTTATTTTTAGTGTGCTAAAAAAGTAACTCCAGCTTAGGGTAATCACATTTACTCTCATTTATTTCATGTTACCATCTACATGAAAACCCCAGTGACAGCATGTCAATCCTCTATGACGTCTGCGTAGGATAGATCAGTACACTCACTACCAATAATCCAGTCAGAGAGAAAAGGAAATTTCCATAAATGCAAGACAGGACTCATATTGTCAAGTTTCCTGACTCAGTGCTCCCCTTCCACCTACGTGTCTCGCCCTAAGCTTGGATTTCCCCCTTCCTCTGCACAGATCCCCAGCTCCTGCCCTGCAAGCATCCTGCCAGCAGCTGCACAGCAGCTGAAGCACCACTGAAAGGTGACAGATTCTCTGGCTGCCAAGGGCATAAGAAAAGCATACATCCAGCCTGCAGCTACTTTTTGGGGTGTTTTTGAGAGTTTGCATGTGTTCAAATTAAAAGAACAGGAAGAAGGCAGAAGTTTCCACAGGCACCAATAGCAAGAATGCATTTCATTCTGCAGAGATGTAAATTAACTATAGGAACTGCAAAAACCTGCTGCTGAGGCGTGTGGAAATTTCTCTTTCCCTCCCACCCACCATAGTCAACCTACAACTTGGCAAAGAACAGATGGAAACTTGCATGATCATCCAGTAAGAGTGGGACAACCAGAACACATAACTGTCCTGGATTACAAGTATTATAAATACCTCTCACACAGACCATACACCTTTGGATAGTAATTCAGGCACAGGACACAGCACGGGACACCACTTCTAACACACTGAAATAAGAGCTTTCATGTGGGAAGTTCTCAGAATTATTAAAGTTTCACAATTACCATTACAGATGTTGTATTAAGGTGAAGGATACATCAAGAATTAAGTTTCACACATTTAGTGCAGTGCCCAGAACCCAAGTCAACAAGCCAAAACATTTGGTAGAACAGTGCCAATGATTGTGCAGGGTAACTAGCAGAAGCCACCTTGAATTTAAAATAACACAAAATTCATTAATTCAAGATAAAGCCGAGACCAGCTGCCAGCCAATTCCAGCTTCTCTTAGAGGAACCTCCTTCTCTAGGAGGCAGCAGGTTTTTCTGACACTGAGACAAGTTTGTATTTTTGAAGAATGGCAGAGTCTCCAGGTTCCAGCTCGCAGCCAGCTCCCCTTCCTTGGGGATGCCCTTTCCCCCTCAGCACTGGCAGGTCAAGCATCACCACTGCCTCCCTGTCACCCTGGAAGCATGAGAGGCCTGCAGCAGCTACAGGCAGACCTCTTGGCAGGAAAAATCGTTAGTTAAGTACATTAGTGATCACGAAGACCACACTGGGCCAAGCTGCTGCTGTGGAGGCCATGCTACAGGGCAGTGCCCAGAACCACACTTCCAGCTCTCCAGGCCACCCCACCACAGAGGTATGGTCAAGAAGCTGCTCTGCCCCAGCAGGGCGTACTGAAGAAGACCTCGCCAATCCACAACAGCTCATTTCTCTCAATGCCATCAGCCCCACAGCATAACCCCAGGAGACATTCCACACCTTACCTGCAAGCTCCCAGGCTGACTGTTTCTGAGGAAATAAAGACAGGCACCACTATCCTGCACATGCCAAATATATCTGCAATTCCCTTTCTTCCCCACCGGTTGATCAATCTCCCACACAGCTGGCTCCATCTGCTCCAAAATCCCTACCTATGCCCACCCAAACTATCATCACCTGCCTGCTCCCTGCCAGAGCCCACAGAAGCCAGCTAGCAGTGAGGTGGATCTGTGCCACCTGTGTGCCAGCTCTATGGACTAAGGCAGCCCAGTTTCTGCAGGGCCACAAGGCCTTTTGTGATGGGCCATGAGCTCTCCAGCTTGCACACCAGCCCCCAGTAACTGGTATTGGATTCGGGACCACAAATATGAACAAACAGGCAGATGTTCATGAGCTGCTGAATGTTCTGAGTTCCCTTCCATGTGTCCTGTCAGGCTTGTCTGGTTTTTTCCTCATTCAGCAAGTGAGTTTTTTCCAGATTGCCTGTGTAGCTTTTCCTGTTCTGACCAACATAACATAGGCCTTGGATGACACTGCAAACAGAAGTCACTGAACAATAATCAGAGAACCCAAGCGCTGCAAACCAGACCCCAGGCACTGCCAAGAGTAAGGACCAGAATTCCCCCAGTCCATGTGCACAAAGGGAGGAGAGAGAGAGAAGTGGGGTCACTGTACCATTAGAGCATGACGGAAATTAAGGCTAATACAGGGGTTTTTTTCCACAAGCATTCCTTATCCTGCTTCTGTTCTCACTGAGGAAGACAAGCTATAATAAGGAGGCAAAGGCAGAAAAGCTAATGGGAGCTTTAGCACTTTCATTAATATCTTAGTCCAAAAGTCAAGAGATCATTGACAAAATCTCCTGAAGAGGTGAGGTTAAGAGATGTCACTAATGCAGAGCAAAAGGGAGATATCTCACAGGACAAACTAGAAAACTGGGGAGCAGTGGAAGTGGTATAAAGCTGACTGGGACAAGGGCAAAGTCACAGTCAAGAGACTAACATAACTTTCTGACAGAAGATGGGAGGTCATCAGCAAAAAATAGCTAAAGAAGGTTGTGGATCACCACAACCAGTCAATCACTGATGTAACTCTAGATAATGAAAATGTGCTTTTCAAAGTTATCAAAATGGCTAATTCCAGTGGAAATAGGGAAGCACTATGCCATTGCATAGGCTCCTCTGGAAGCCCATGCTGTAGCGACTGAGACACAGACCCGGATCAGCAGGGAACCTGAATCATTTATTCAAAGGAACGAGCTGGTTTTATACACTTTTTCAAGGCACAGTATTTCCTCACATGGTAATTTTCACTACATGACCTATCCCATGTTGCCACCTCAGCAACGCACCTTCTGAACGTCCTTCTAGGGGGTGATCACGCACTGTCCAGCCGTCTGTCAGCTTCTGGCAGGCTCCTCTCCTTAGGGGTCTGCCGTGTGGCATCTCCTCCCCTCAGGGCCAGGCATCGACAAGCTTCTCTGTGCTGCCATGTGCTCTTTTGTGCTGCCACGTGCTTCTGCAGGTGCATCCCATAGCCTGCAGCTCAACTCCATCACATCTCTTCCCACACCATGCTTTGTACCATGGACATACCGTCTCTCCCTTTCATCGAGCCAGATGCAGGCAGAGGGCCAGCAGGACAAGGAAAACCACCAGAGAAGAGAGCATTTTTATAACCTATCAAAAGAGGCTGAGAAATTACTTTCTAACAATACATATCAGCTTAAAGACTACCAAGGGAGAAGAATCATTCAGTCTGGGAATAGGTTTTGGCTCAAGATCAGATAGTCATAAGACTATTACAGATAAATTGTAGCTGGCAATTAAAAGATAGCTCCTAAGCCATGAGAAACAAGGGAGCTGCAAAAGTCTGCCAATCAAAAAAAGCAACACCACTTGCCACAGGTGCACAAGCACACACACAAAACCTCCCCAGAATTTCCTACTGGTTTTAAGCTGAATCATGGTGCTTTCCCAAAAGGTCTTGGTGAAGGGATTTTCTATAATTAAGGAACTAGATTCAGGAAACCCCTTCCAACTCTCTGGTACTAGTCTGGTAATTGCATGTCACAGAGGAATTATTGGCATTGATGGAGTTACTGAAGCAATTAATTTACTAGCATTGAGAAACAGTAACCTACTTTTGTGGTCCTGCAAGACTGGGAGAGGAGAGGGAAAAGCAAGAAAAAGCTTCAAGCTGCTTGCCCAGCAGGTACAGACTGTCATCCCTAAGAGTCCTAGGGTCACATACTCATGGCACCATGTCTTGGGAGACAAGGCTCAGAGACACGTCAGGAGTGCAGCACCAGAAGTATATGATGGTAACTGTACCATTCTGGAAGAAAAGGGTCATGGGGGAGGAGGAAAACCTTGATTGGCTTGAAATTCGAATTGTAGTGAGCTGTGTGATCATACAGGAAGTACGCAATATATGGCAGCCCCAGTGGACTGCTGTTTGCTCCACGCTGACCAGCCAACATCCACCTCTGGGAAGCTATCCCTGGGAATGGGCTTCAGCACCTTCCCTGCTCCTATGGGCACTGTAGATAGACTTGAGAAATGATAAACATGATAAACACAAGCCAGCACTTCAGCTAACGAAGACAGGAATAAAATTAGCAGTGTCCACTTAGGAGAGCAGGGGCTGCAGATGAACACAAAGGACAGAAGGACAAATTCTGTGAATGGTAGAGCACTGGTGTCTCCAGGAGGAGATTCCTGAGAAGCCCTTTGCCTTCTCTGTTTACAAAAGCAACTGCTGTACCAGCCATATATTCTCGAGCTTTAAAGCCCACAGTGTCCAGATCCTCGATATCACATTGGTGGGTACAGTGAGAGAACCTGGGTTTGGACTGTTATCTTCTCAAACAATTTTTGGATATTGTCAAAAATAACTGTGTCTGTGAGGTGCTACTAGACACTATGAGACACTATGGAACTGCACCATGCACCACTCAGACTGGCTCCCTCGTTTTCTTTGCCTTAGTTCACAAAGGCTCAGACATCCAGGAGCAGCTAAAGCCAGAACCTCTAAAGAAGATATTATTTTCTGCACAGATATAAACCTCTGGAATGAGTCTCTGGTTTAAAAAACCAAAAATTACATGTTTCTCCTTCTGTCTTCTTTATACCTGTCTCCAAATATATTTGGGGGGGTAATTTTTTTCATTTTTGTTTATATTTACATGAGTGATGCAGTACCTTAATGGGTATTAGCTCTACTCATAAATTTAATTGACATCTATTGGGGAGAGTCAGGCTGGAGACAAGCATGGGAATACCAAATCTCACATTTTACTCCTGCTTGGAACTGAGTATTGACATGGCTTTCGGAGGCAGAGCAAGACATTTCTGCACAATTGGCATGAGGGTTTTACAAAGATTTTTTACAGCCAGCAGTTATTTGTTGCCCAAAGGAAAATAAAGGTAAAAAGCATTAACCCACTGAGATGGCAAAGCTGACAGAGTAGTTCCTGGGCATTTGGACCTCTCCCAGCCTCCCAGCAGTCTGTAGCCCCAGTGTTTGTCTGGTGTGCAGCACTGTCAGGAGTGGTGAGGAGTCATGGTGGAGCTAGTACAGGGACACGGCAGAGCCACACTCACGGGTGGGGCTGTTTGAGGCGAGCCATCTCACACCAGCCTTCCTCGGCATTTGGAAACGTCATCTACATTGGTGCCTTCCTCTCATCTCCACCAGCAACGCCACGAGCTGCACGAGCCAGCAGCTGAGGAAGGAGCACAGTACTGCTGCCCTGAGCCCACGGGTGAGAAAAGCTTCTCCAGATGGGTCACATAAAGCTCATTTTCAGGTGCGAGTACGTAGATATTGAAATGCTCCATCTGCTTTAAAGAGGTTTGCAAATTGTATTCATGGAAAGGTTTTGGTATCTTTTATTTGAAA
>VYXC01000743.1:2155516-2371158 GCA_013397175.1 Platysteira castanea
GGGGGGAAATCCCACACCAAAGAAAGCCAACTAGGTAAGATCCATCTGAGCCCAGCATTAAGCAGGGCACAGCTCCTTCACTTCACAGCCCAAAGGCTCTAGCTGCAGGCAGGTTAGTTCAGAGAGCCATAGCTCATTTTTATAATAAATAGCCTCAACTATTTTTGTCCACATGGACATGGAACCACTTCTTCAGAACAAGGTCTGCAAGAACCTGAGGAACTGCTGACCCCTGTGCTGGGCAGCAGCTGTGGGCTGTACTCCATGCAAGTCTCTGTGGGGGAAAGACCCCACGCACAGAGACAGCTTCCAGCCCTAGGCCTAGCACCTCTCCTGCTCTATGGGTCCCCTTCACTGCACAGACTGCCCAAGGAAATGGTGGAGTCCCCATCCCTGGAAGTATTTAAAAGACATGTAGATGTGATACCTAGAGACATGGTTTAGTGGTGGACTTTGCCGTGCTGGGTTAATGGTTGGACTCAATATATCATAAAGGTCATTTTCAAACGAAATGATTCTATGCCAGATTGATCATCCTCTTCCCCTGACACGTCTGCTTTGAGGGCACAGCTCTAGGGCAAGGGATAAAGCTGGCTCCCACCCCAACATGAGCTGGGCTCCACCACACACAGAGCCATGGCAGTGCTGATCAGCTGGTAACAGACTCCTGAAGTAGCTGAAAGTACCAGGCAGCAGCTTGGCATTTATTACTTGCTTATCAATGTATAACACAGCAGCTGCCAGGCTTGCATCCAGCTACACCACTTACCCTGGAAAATGGTCACTGTGGGAAAAGAGCTTTCACCCAGCACCAAATGCAGTGACCATCTCTGAATACTAGTCAGTCAAAGATTTACCAAAATGAGGCAGAAACAGATGTGGGGGGGAGAAAGCAGGGAGAGGTGGATGAGAGCTGTGAACTTTCGCCCACACACAGAAGCTGACATGCAGGAGAAACCATTTGTGAAACTGCTCTGTGGAAGGTCAGCATACTGTAGGTTTGATATGGCTGATGTGCATTTGTTTCACCTTTCCCACTGCCCCCACAAACTGAAAATCAAGCATGGAGTTTTTCTTAAGAATCTTTACTTTTTTAACTTAAATTATATGTCCGAAATACAAGTATAAAACCTCACAATGAAATATACTGCTAATTTCTACAAAATAGTCTAAATAATAATGCACTTACATCATTTACACAATTTACCTTCACAATAAAATAGGAGCACTTAGATCAATATTTACATATTGACAGAGGATGTGGCTGTGCAACCATCCACTTCTGGTGCTGTCTGCTGCTGGAGTACCTCTGGGAGACTGCTTCCTGCAGTCCCACACAGATCCTTCTGCAGGGAAAAAGCCCTGCCAAAGCCCTTCTAGGAGCAGGGACCTGCCCAAAGGGTACCAAACAGACCAAAATGGTGGCAAACATTTGCTTTTTCATCTTAAAGCTGCCACTGCAGCACATAAGCACACATCAATGAGTTATTTAAGGAATTCCCTGATACAGAATTTTGCTTTGCTATATTAGGCACTTCATTATAAAAGCTATTTATTATGGCTTATGCAGAAGAACTCACTTTCCTCAGGATATGTGTTTGCCAGAGTCAGTGGGAGAAAGAGGTATGTCTAAGGGCACACTTTCAGCCAATGTTTGGGGTTCGCCTGCATTAGGAATTTGGATCACAATACTTCATATCATTAATGAAGAAAATATTTTATCAAGACCCATTCCTTCCAGCAAGTCAAGCACTCAGTGTATTTTAAATCTTAGTATATCTGCACTTTTGTGCAAAATCCTCGGCAACTACAGATTTTCCTCTCCCAGTAAGTTAACTACTAACATCCATGCTGTTCAGTGTGCCATTGGGTGACATATCCCACATATGATTGTCTTAATAGAGTTCACTGTAGGTTGAGGGATTATTTACATATCTTAACATGTAAAAGATAAAGTTGTAACTTACCAAATAATAAATATAGGTCAGAGTACAAGATTGAAATAAAATAAATTAGAATGATTCCCCAAGTGTTGAATTCCTTCTCTTAAGGCCTGAGCCAAAGATTAAAAAAAAACCAAAACAAAACGCCAAGTGATGTATTTTCAATGGTTCAGAAAGGTTTTGGATAGGCCTCCTAATTGGACACTGTGTGTTTGAAAATGAGATGTTTAGCTAAGCTGATGGGCATTTGAAACCTATACGATCAAACAGCAAAACTTACCTCTAAAAGGAGTCTTTTGGGTAAAACTTTTTAGACCAAACATTAATACTGTTTTTATTGGGAAGAATATAGTTCTTGAAGATTGTCTCAACATTAATTCAGCAGCAAGGAAATAAGCATACAGTTAAGAACACAACGTATTTGTGAAGCAAATACGTGTTAGTGCACATGATTTTCCAAAAACTTCACTCCTCAGCTACATTTATGCATATTTCAGAATGCTTCTAACTAGATGGCTAATAAAAGTCTTCTCATGACTATAGCTAAGTTTGCCATTTAAAAAAATTAACTGAAAAACAGTTAGAAGTAACTTACTCAAGAACGATGCCAAATTTCAGGTCCAAATGTATCAGAACACTGAGAAATTTGGAATCCAAGTAAAAATCTTAAAACTTAGGTCTATCAACCTTTAAAAAAGATAATAAAAGCAGTGAATCTGCTCTCAGAATTGCACACTCACCAGGTTTGTAAACTCTACATGAAGTCAGTGATGCACCATTCACTATAAGAGGTATAACGTGGATGCTCTGCAGAGCAGTGCAGATGCTTTCTGTTTGCAGTTTCCTTCATGTCTCCTTTTTCTCTTCCTTGAGGATTAAGCATCTAAAGCAATTCAGTAGCTAAAAGTGTCTTAGAGGAAGAGGCCTGGGTTTACATGGAAGGGGGGGTGACAGGTGTCCACGTGGATGCCAGCCTGGCATGTGCAGAGGCGTCGTACTGGCTGTCGGGCAGGTCGGTGGGCGCCGCGCCGTCGTACAGGGGCGAGGCGGAGGAGGCGGCCGGGACGGGGTGGGGCAGGGCGGAGTAGTGAGCTGGGGAGCCACGCAGGAACTGGGAGCTCAGCCCGTTGGACATCCCGCTGGGCTGGGACACCGGCGTGATGGTGCTGTTACTCACAGACCACAAGTTGGGGTACTGACTGCAAGAGGGAAAGCCGTAAATAAAACAAGCTGTTAGTGACGCAAGTGCCTGCTGGCTCAGCTCACAACACAGCCCCCCAAGCCAGGTCCATTTGCTGGAGACAGTGAAATTCTCTAGGCAGTTCCCAGCCACTGTGAGGAAGGAAGGACCCTCAGGCAGGATTTGTGCTCATGGCATCCCCACAAATAAACTGAACTTCCCTATTTTCCCAGATAGGGGCTTAGACAAAAGCAGTGGCAGAAATGCCTTTCTTGAGGTTCCACAGTTCCAGTTCTACTGGTTTTACCTACTGAACAGCTCAGTGCAGAAATTGAAACTCAGGGAACTTTGCAGCTTCCTAAATACATTTCCTGGGGATGAGACAGGGAAAGAAGGGCAAGAAGGACCTCTTTACTCAATTAATCTGTGTTCACGATTAAAACTTATGTTCAATAATACAGCTAACTCATACTGGGTAGTAGTACATACAAGTGTCAATGTGCACGGTAAAAATGCAAAAATGCTTTCCACAAACAGAATGGTAGGTCTGAATTGCTGAGAAAGATGTCCAAATCTTGTCCCTCTGCAGTTAATAGCAAATATTTTATGACCTTTTCTGTATCTCTGAATTTTCAAATTTAGCTTTAAGGGACTAACTGCAAGCTAAATTTTTGCTTAAGTATCCAAAAGTTTAATTAAGATAGTAAGTACAAAGAGGGGAAAAGATTCTTTTTTATGATTACAAAATATCAAAGACTTTCACCACAAGTACAGCCCCATGCTAATGCTGGTTAGTGTGGCAATGCTTAAGCAAAGAAATAGAGCAGAGGGCTGGGGCAGTTTCTCCATACTACAGTTCACTGTGCCATCATTTGTAGCAGAACAAGGGTTTATGGAGATGCCTGGGAAAGCTGTGATCGGCCAAAATGAAAGGGATAAAAAAAATAAACTTCTTAAACACCATTATGCACAAGAGAGATGAAGCTTAAGAGAGTATCCTCAAATTCAATCTGTATTTGTCTAAGCAATTTGCAATCCTTAATCTATCAAGTATTGCTGTCACAAGTATCTACATTTCCAAAACCAAAACATTAAAAAAAAAAAACCTGTTTCTTTAACTTGTTTTCCTTATGGATAGTCCTTCTCAGTGCCCCACAGAGTGATGATGGCTCATACCAATGGGCAAAAGGACTTCTAATATGCTGGTGACTCTTTACCTCCTTTTTCAGCCTTTTCTTCTTAGAAAGTACCAATACACGGATTTGCGGGCTCACGAGGGATGGACTCCTACCTGGAGCTGGTAGCTGTGCCAGTGCTGTGACTCATGGGCAGCATTGCTGTGTGTGTAGTAACTCCTAGAGAAGACCAGTTGTCATGGGACTGCAGCATGGATAGGCAGGCAGAGGAGTTGTCAGCATAGGCTGCTGAGAAAACACATCATCACTTACAAACACCAGAATCAGGCCAAATAGCAATCTTGTATTTAAATGCAATGCGGAGGTTTAAACCATCCTTCCCCACTACTGCCTTGGGAAAAAAAAAATAAAAAAGGGACAAAATTACACACGCACAGAAAAAAAACAAAGCCAGTAACCAGTTGTGTCAAGCTCACACTTTCATTGGCACTGCCCTGATGTGCTGTTTTGCTCGACTCATAACTGCAAAATCTTATTTCTGAGAAGGGCCTATGCCAAAAAGCTGTCTGCAAACCAGCTAATTCAGCACATGCTATCTTATTCAGTCAGTGGGAAAAGGAGGGCTCTTTATCTACACTGTCCCAATCACCTGGGGACCTTCCAGGACACCTTTATCTCCATCACCTACACTGGCAGTAACAGTCTGGCAAAGCTGGGTAACAAGCATATCACTGGATCACACATCACAGTTTTCAGCTGAGCATGCTACCATGGGCCTTGAAATCTGGCTTGGGAACCATCAGGAGTGACTGGATTGTGGCTTAGGCTACTCAGCTTGTGACCCAAACTAGCTGGCTCACACAGCAGGGGCTAAAAAGGGAAGCTATAAAGGGAATCCCATACAGCCACTCATAGGCAGAAGGAAGTTGCTGTGGTAGCTAGCTAAGGGAAAGAGGTTCTTTGCTGAGGACCAGGCAACAAGAAAGAACACCAGAGAGATTTTGTTCTTTTATTCTTTTTTAAGTCACGAAGCTTGCACAAAATTTCCAAGATGCAAGGAAAGTTCACAGAAAGCTAGTTTTCCACTACAAAGCTACATACAAGATGGATCAGGCTGCATCTGAAAGTCCATGTACTTCATAATTCAAAATATTAAATACTTTTTAAAAATGGAAACCTTCAATATCTATACAGCCTGAAAGGCAAGAATTGCTAACCATTCTTGTCTGCCACAAGAAAAAACAAAATTTTAAAAAAACAACCAGGCAACCAAACCCCACTGTTAAAAATGCCCTTCTCATCCTTAAGTACCTAGTGCTTGAGACACTATGCCTTAAGATATCTGGCTAGTTCTGAGTTTTAAAAAGCCCTGCAGTTTACTCAGCTCCCTATTGTTTCTGTCCATCCAGGGTGGCACAACAACCTTGATGCACAGACATTAACTACAGCCACCAGTAACAGAACCTAACAAAATCAGACCCTCAATTACAAAGACACTGGGAACACGTACTCATCTCAGCCCCCAGCTTTTCCCAGAGCTGCAGCCTCAGACTTACTTGGCGAGTTGTTCCTGTGTGCGTAGGGGGTGGCGTAGGGCGCGGGGCGGTGGTTCCTCAGCGAGGAGTACCTCTCACAGCTGTGCGCGGGGGACAGCGACAGCGGGGCTCCGAACTGCGCGTGAGCGTTGGCAGGTGGGCACAGAGTCCCACTTCCAGGAATAAGCCAGCTACCTACTGGGGGGAAGCAAGAGGTCTGTAAGAGGGGTGCGTAGTGCAGCCAGGCAGAGAATCACAGCAACGAGACAAACTACTGAACAGTGAGGAAATGCACACTCAGGAAAGGAAACTGAGTTTCAACATAGCTGGAAAATCTGGATCTTTAAAACTTTCCTAAATGCTCTTATGAAGGAAAAATAGAAAACAGTTTAGAAAGTCTTGTGTCGAGGTAACTTGTTTTTTAAATTACCATTTAGTTACAATGACAGTAAGGAAATATGGAAATTGTTAAACCCTCCCATATGTAGGTAGTGTGGGTTCAGTAATTGTTAGCGTAGTATTCAGTTTTAAATTGCTCTTTGGGGGTCTCAATCTACAGCTAAGCTCTGAAGTTTCCCAGATTGCTAAGAACTCCTCTTAAAAATTAAGTATTTTCTCTGAAACAAAATAATTCCTACTGCAAATCAACTCCCCCATCCCTTATCGGCTGCAGTCATTTTGTTATTAATCCTCTGTTAAAACAGAAATCATTAAAACACTAATGCTTTTCAATCATCTAAAAGAACTTTTCTAAGCAAATGCCCGTAATTTTCTTGGAGTACTTAACACGTAAATACTGTCTCAATAAATTTTATGAAATAAACCTTTGTCTCCATGTCCATGTGAACATTGCTGCCCTTGTATAAAAAAGCGGATGTCTTTTTGGACATGAAGGCAACTCTGCAAGATTCTATTAAATGATTTTGAATGCAATAAGGCTTAACCACACACAGAGATTATAGTGTTTATACAATCATAAACATGCATGAACCACAACCACAAAGACTGGTAACATTCCTCTCTCTGTGAACTAGCAAGCCTGCCATCAAGCACTGGTCTCAAAGCTTTGCTTAACTTAACAGAGAGTAGAAAGAAAGAAATCAAAGTTATGCTCATGATGCATAATGAAAGGAAACATACACTGTGAATACCCAGACTGCTGGTTGTCCCCCACTTCCTCCATCATGTCTTTGTGATCACTTCTACAAAAGAAACCAGGTTGCATGAGTTACGAATATGCCTTCACAAATCTATCTTTAAAATCCACATTTTAGAATTAAGTTAAGAGCTCTCACCTTTCTTTTGCATCAAGAAATGCCTTTGCAAACGGATTGTATTTAATTTTTAAAGCTGTGATCTAAAAACAACAACAAATATCTTTATTCACATGTATTACCATTCATTATCACACTGATATTAGGATTTGAATTAGGACTATCCATTGAAGTTAATAAAATCACAGATTTTTGAAGAAATAAAAGAAGGCCCATAATAGCAACTGATGGGCATGAATTAAACAGCTCCTTAAGGCCTGAAGTACTATCAAAGGACTAGGACTTAGTCTCTCTGCCAAATTTTAAGAGGCTGAATTGCCTGAGTTCATTGATCATCTAAGGAAACACCTAAGAAAGGCAGTAAACTAAATAGTTATAAAAATCTTCACATTTCAAGCCAGAGCAGATTGGACATCAAAGAAGTCTCAGAAAATTTGATAATTACAACTTCATTCAACACAGACATGCATTTGGGGTAACAGAAAAAAGGCCACTCCAAAAATGGTACGTTCAGGATTCAGTCATTTCACCGTGCAGCTGAAAATGACAATTGTATTTTTTAACCACAGCTGTTTGCCCCCACAGAAGCTTTTAAAAACTACTCCCCTAGACCGAATCTGCAGTACATATTGAGACAAATGGTGATCAGAACTTTGTTCTATCATTCATTCATAGGGCTTTTACACACATTAATTTCATCTTACATATTTAGCTTCAAAAAGAGCACAGGAAGAACTGAAAAATGCAAAAGGAGATCCATTATTTTGTTCTGTAACATGTAACATGTTCTGTAACTTTGATGAAACCTCACAGTAGTGGCATCCTCTCTTCCCCGCTGTGCATACCTCTTCATTCTGGTAGGCTGTCACAGCTATAAACTGGGTTTCTGGGAAGGAATGGCTGGTGATCATCCGCTGCGGGCCACCCACTCGCACTATGTGAATCCGTGGCTCATACTTGTGCAGGGAGTTCAACATGATCTGTGAACAAACAGAGCAAGGGAGCAGTGGCAGAGTAGTGGCAGGTGCTGGCAGGCGCAAAGGTTTTAGAGTATCCATCTTCCCACCAGAGGTGAAAAAGGCAATAAGAATGAATAAAGTCTAATACTGAAGCCGAGAGAGAAGGAAAGGCACACTGAGGACAGACACCATAACTTTTTGCACAGTTATCCTCATCCCTGTTACTTGACAGGGCACTCGCAGAGTCACAAATGCATCAGTAAGTCCGCCAGAAAGATTCATCTACCACATCGCTGACATTACCAGATATTTAGACCAGAAAGATATTTTCAAAGAGGAGAAGGTGATAAAACAGCAAGGCACCCATCCTCGGTGGAAAGCACAGCTCTTCTGAACGAATGAATTTGGGGGGGAGACGGAAGTGCTACCCTTCCCAATACGTTTGGCAAGAGAAGTATGAAAACGAGCATTAAGGAGAGAGCGAGCCCGCAGGAGTGGGCCGAGGCGGTCCAGCCCCGCTGACCGACAGGCCCCGGTGCCGGTGTTTACCTGCCCGCCGCCGTTGAGCTTGTTGGTGAGTTTGACTTTGCTGAAGGAGACGGGCGCCTTCATCCAGTGGGCGCCGAAGTTGGGCGAGTCGGGGTGGATGTAGACGCAGCTGGGCGCCTGCGGCTCCGGCTTCCCGCCCGGCACCCACTCCCCGTTCACGTACTTCCAGCGGTGCCCGTCGGCCGCCACGAAGTCCAGCAGGAAGGAGTACATGGCGTTGGGGTCCAGCCCCGACACGCTCACCTTCAGCACCGGGAACATCCTCCTGCGGGGCGACACGGAGGCGCGAGGCACGGCGGCGGGCAGCCCGCGACCCCCGGTCCCAGGCGGGCGCCCGCCCCCGCCGCCGGGACCCCCTCACCCCCCGCGGGCGGGCGGCCGGAACCGGGGCGGACGGCAGCGGGGGTCGCGGGGCCCCTCCCTACCTGCCGTTCTTGGTGACGATCATCTCGTTGGTGAGCTCCTTGAAGCGCAGCCACAGGTCGCTGTCCTCCAGCGCGACGCGCAGTTCCCGCTCCGTGGGGTCCCCCTTCTCGCTGCCCGCCTGCAGCTCGCTCTCCACGGCGCTCAGCAGGTGGTCCACGCGGTACTGCGGGGGCTTGCCCGCGCCCTCCGCGCCGGGGGAGCTCATCCTGGCCCCGCGCCCGCCCGCGGGGCAGCTCCCTAGCACGGCGGCGGAGGCAGCGAGCCGGACCCAGGCCACCTCCCCTCACCCTCGGCGGGCCGGGCCGCTGTTATAGCCCGCCATAAACGCCCCCCCGGTGACATCACCGCGCCGGCGGGGGGGCCCCGCTGATTGGCGGGCGGCGCCTTTGATCCGCGCGGGCGGCGCTGCCCATTGGCCGCCCGCGGCCATATCAGAACGGTGCCCGCGGGAGCCTGTGATGTTAATTGCAGCCCGCGGGATTAAACGCGGCTATTTTATGTAAATCTGGCCCCAAATGTTTGCACCTCTATCAAAGCCGCCGGGGCCGGGGCTCCGGCAGCCGTGGAGGAAATGGCCCATCTCGGCAACAGCCTCACAACCGGCCAGCGCGGCACCCTCCCGCCTCCCGCCGCAGCGAGACCCGCGGTCCGCTTCTAGCGGGCAGTCCTGGACGGGAGGCGCTCCCGCCGCGGATTCATATTTAGGGGGAAAAAAAACCGGGAAGTCCTCTTCTTCAGGCGGCCGCAAGCTGACAGCAGCACCCCGCCCCACACGCCCCTTCCCCCGCGCCTGCCCCTGCCCCCTTGTCAGAAACTTCTGCTGCAGGGGAGGGTGCAGCTGGCAGGGACAAACCTTGCGGGAAAAATCAGCCAAAGAGCTGAATCCTCATTGTACAGTGGCTGACCACAAAGCTGGCACAGCACGGGCACTCCCCGCCACGGGCTCCCCGGCTTTTAGCGAGCCCAAGCGCACACCCGTGAGAAAAAGTGTCAGAGTTTGCCTCAGCACCAGCACGGGCAGGGCCGTCTTAGCCGAGATGCTCAACGGCGATGGTTTCGAGCCATCCCACCTAAATAATTTTTTAAAAATCGGTTAGATATCTACCCGCCATCCCACCTAAATAAAAATAAACTTCTGAAAACCAAATCGATAGTTACAGGCTTTGTTTCGTGTAGGAAGGAGAAACCCTCTCGAATTTCTGCGGGCAAAAGGGGAGGCTCAGCCTCATGGGTGAAAGTTTGAAACGGGATGAATTTATTTTGAAGCTATTTGACACAAAAACAAGGGCCGGGGCGAGGGAAAAGAGGGCTGCTCTGAAGCACTCCCGCCGGCCGGTGTTGTAATAGTTTGCATTCGCCGGGGCTGCGGCGGTCTGTAGTGTGAGGGAAGTTTATTACCTTTCCGTGAGAATCCCTGGATAGAGGGCGAGGGGGAGAGAGGTGACAATGAGCAGGAAATAGTTCAATGGGGTTTCTTTAAACAATAACAAGTTCTTTAAACGGGAGCAAAGGAGACGGGAAAAGAAGGGGAGCGGTGTAAAAATCAGAGTTGTTTTTAAAATTCTTCAAACACCGCACATCATCTTCTCCAAATACACACATCATCGCTGCCGGGATTTTTCAAATTTTAGAAGAAAGGCGCTGGGGTACACTGTCAAGCTGCCTGGCAGCAGAGGAAACTGGAAGTCAGAGCTGCCAGGGGAAGGCACACTTAAGTTACCTTTTGCGGGATGCAGATGGTGATTCAGTCCTTTTTGGTTTAGTAGCTGCGGTTTAGGGCTGTATTTTCATTACACAGCACCATCGGGCTTATACATCTTTAACTTACTCAACTCCGCAGAGTTTTTTTCCCCTTCAACCTGACAAACCGAATTCCTCGAGCCATCTCTCTTCAACCACTGTGCAGAAACAGGCGAAAAAATGTTATCCCTTCAGATTAATTCTTGCCTTAAAGTTTCTTAAAGCTCTTTCTGACTAAGCACCTACTGCATGCTTTTTCTCCTCTTCGGAAGAGGAAAGCATCATTTGCAAATAAATTACGGGCAAAGTTTACTGAGTTGATACGTAGTCACTGCTAGCCATAGTTGGAGATGATCTTTTCGCTATCAGGTGTTTATTTCACTGAAGGCGCTCCGCTCAAAACGAGCAAACACGACCTAACAAAACCCAGGAACACTCAACCCCCGCATGAGCACGGCACGCTGGCCCTCGGGAGGGCTGGCAGCCCCAGCTTTGGGTTTGTGCTTTGGAGGCAACATTTCAAACATCTCAATCCTGAAAAAGCCGAGTACCAGGAGAGGCTAACCCCGAAGAAGATCTCGCGGAGACCGTTCCTTGCTCCGTGCAGGTGACAGGAAGAGAAGGGACTTTTCATGCCTTACAGAAGTCGCGTCACTTTTAGGGTACGGTCCGCGGGGAAGGGTGGGGGAAGGGGACAAGAGCAGTGGAGGTGGTGGGGGTGGTGATGGTGGGACTTGTCTTGCCTCAGCTTTTCCGCAGCTCCACGCCACCTGACAATGAACGTGTTTAAGAGCCGAAAGCAGCAGGAACAACCGGAATGGAAAGCGATGGGGCGGTTTCGGTGGAATATGAACCGTTGTGAAAATGTATAAATCAAATAATTAGAGACTATCTAAATTTGTGTTTAGGTGATCTGAGCTTTTAAAACACCATTTAATTCTTCCAGATGGATGCTTCAAGGAAGGACCAATCCCTTTTTTATATAGGCACTCAAAGAATAGAAAGCCCTTCCGCAGCAGACATTTACCTATATGGTTAATATTTTTTGCACTGATCACTCTCTTTAGGCAAAGAGAGGAGAGTTGAAGTTCAACTTGATTTGACGTATCTCACGTTTTAGTTAATACTTGACAAATGAGTGACCTGCTCATCCCAGACAAATAATACATGCTCTCAAATTTAGCTGGTCCTTAAAAAAACAAGTCTTTCCAGTTCTAAATTTTGAAATGACCATTAAAAAAAAAAGTTTCCAGGAGTTACACATAAACCCCATAAAAACAAAAACAAGCTAACAACTGCTCCAAAAGAACCAACAAACCCAAACCGTAAAGATTTTCCTCGTCTTGGATTCCTGTCGTCTTTATTTTATTTCCTTCCCCCTCTTTCTGATCTTAATTGCACTTTGGTTCTCAGGAGAGAGGACTCTCCACTTCCACAGTCTTTTCACCGGGAGCTGCAGTGCATGACAGTTTACAGCCAAAAAACTTCCTCCGGCCGAACAGCTATAAAGATTCCCGATTTATAGCAATACTTTCCCTCTTGCATGGGAAGATTAGTAGCCTCCAGCTGTTACTTCGTGTTCAGAAGGCCCAACCTTATTCCCCGGGACATGGCAAATCCCCAGACACCTTCCCAGCAGGAACCAGCCCGTCCCTGCGGTCCCAGGGTACCAGCTGCCCCTCTGCAGCTTTAACCGCCTGAGGATGACGTGCAAAAATGTCAGAGCATGTTTAAGTATTGGAGGTATTTGTTTAAGTATCTTTCTACTTGCAGTTCTGGGGGGGACACACGGGATTAACACCACCCTTGGTGCCGGATCCGCGTCCCTGCAGCACCCCCCGCCACTTCCCCCTGCCACGCCAGGCAGCAGCGCCGGGCTGGGCCACCACCCACTGAGCCTGGGGATGAAACCCACGTTTCAAAGGTCAAAACTTCCCACTTCTAATTCCCTGAAGAGTAAACACCTGCTTTCCAACCACCTAGGTTTTTTTCCCCTTTTTCTGCTTAAGAAAAATTAACACATTTATCATGATAGATATGTAACTGAGATGTGCATCTCTACTTGTCAACTGCTTTTTCCTGGACACTGGGGAGGAATGTTCTACTGATACTACTATTGAGACATTGATATGGATGTAAAAGCCATTTTCCTGGGAAGGTTCTGGATCTTGTTTAACCTGGCATATAATTTTCATTTTATATAAGACTTACACGAAGCCTAAAGATTGTGCTGGAAGAGCTCTTCATAAGAACTCACCACTTTGTAACCCCAGCGTTCTAACATATGCTTACATAGGACATGATAACCTGTGAAAACATGTAGTAGTTTTGTCCATATTAATGTGGCTATTAAGCCTCTGGAATAAGTATGTTTTGGGATCTCCACTTTTAGTATTTAATAGGACTGATTTTCTCCACAGGTTTTGTGCAACCACATTTTTGAGAAACATTTTCTTTTCAAGTAGTCTGAGCAGAGCACAGCATGTTTATTTTGGTTTGTTTTGCTCTCTCCCTTTAGCATTTGGGAGGGCAGGGCAAAGGCAGAGTGCCATCCTGCATTTCTGGAAGGTGGCAAAACTCCCGTTGACTTAGTCAGATCTTTGCTTGAGTACTGCTAAGTGCCCTCTCCAGCTCAAATGCTCAGATCCTGAGGTTTCCCTCATGAAAGTCAATGATCAAACTTCCAGTGACTTCAGCGCCTCCTGCACTAGACAGCACCAACTGAGGAAAAACAACAAAATTAACTGAAGCTCCCATGAAAGTCCTTAAGAGAGAGTCTGGCTCAAAGATAGATGAAATCATCAAACGTGAGAGTAGAGTATCTTGACCTAGAATACCTTTTTCAATATCTTATCAATATTTCTCAAATAACAAGAGTTATTTAAACCAAGTTTTTCTGAGTGAACTAGTGGGAACAAGGAGATGATGCAAACAAGAGCCACTCACCATTCTTAATAGGCCACTTCATTTAAAGCTGCAAAGAGGACAGGCAAAACAGAGACTACAAGGGATGAAAAGAGAAGTAGTGGAATAATACATACTGTTCACTGCTTTATCCTGACCTAAAGGATAAATTTAAAAAACTCCAACCAAGCAAAAACTAAAACAACAAAACAAACAAACAAAAAACCCCACCCAACCCCACACTGAAAACATATTTTGCTTCAATCAGGGACCCTGGAAATCTGATGACAGAAAATACTAGTGTTGTCGTAAATGTCCTAGCAGGAGTCCTGTTGGGAGACCCTGCCATAAACAACACTTTTTTTATACTTCAATCCATATAGTTCCCAATGGGCATTAATGTAAACTCAACTTTCCTTGCTGAGATATGTTGGGGGAGGTTAAAAAGTTAGTGTTCAGGTCTTAAGTACAAAAGTACTCAGATTTGCTGACATCAATGACCAAAACAGATTTTACTGGAAATATTCATCTTTGCCCTAAGCATGAGACTCTTCTCTTTACAAAAGTATGCAGTGTTAAGAATCAAACTTTCTTTCACAATTCTTTTAACATCAGAAAAAGACTTGAGGAATTTGGAAATCTAACATTTTTCCTTTACTTTGAACATTTCATGAAGAGTACCGTAAGGCTTGAGACAAACTGGGTGCTTTACAACTAGACAATGTTAACACCTCTACATAAAGAGATATAAGTCCTAATCTGTACCTGCAGAATTTTTAAAACCAAATCAATCTCTTTTTCATTGTTTTGTGAGGGTTTTTTCCCCCTCCTTTAATGTTAAGTGCTTTTATTTATTGTCCTCATTAGTCCACAAGAAAGGCACATACACAGTAATAATGAGAACTATTTTATATTTTATAAATAAGGATAACATTTTTAGTACTCGTCTGTAATTTGTGTCTAAATCTAGATTATCTCCTGTTTTGGAATTAGTAATTGCCTTGAATGTGGCCTCAAAACTTACAGCCCCTCCTGAACTCTTTACTGCCAAGATTATTTCCTGATTTCTTGCTCTAGGTAACTCCCTCATCCATACGAAATAAAAGGATTTGGATAGCTTCAGCCATGAGGCATTACTGAAAACAAATTCTCTGCCTCTCGTCAGCAAGGAAGCTCTCAGATAGAAAACTGTTCTCTTTATCTCATTTGAGATAGCCTCCACTGACTGACACCAACAGTTTTGTATAACCGAAGCTGTTTCCATCATGTTGGTGCAGCAGATTCAGAGGAAAGGACAGAAACTTAACTCAGTCTAGGGATTATTTGAACTCACATGTAGCATGCTCTTACATCAACTGAGCCACTTTCTAGGTCCCTCCACTGTACCCTTTCTTACACTGCTCTGAACACAATTAATTTATTTCTTCCAAGCTGTATGTGACATACCTTTGTTCTCCATGCCTAACTCTTCATCTCACCCACACTCACTTCACCAACAAGGTCTTCTCCATATCTAACTATTTTCTTATTATTACTTTTAAGAAAGTGAAATATTCACAAACTGATCAAGTCGCCACCATATTTCCCTGTAAAACTTGTTCCCATTATATGCACAGCATTCAAGTTGCACACCATGCTGGACGGGTCTGTTCAGAGGAAAATATGTGGGAGAAGGACCACACAGAGCAGAACGGAGCTATCACACCAACCACTTTAAATATGGACAAGGAATAAATAAGCAGGGCAACACTCTTTGGAAAGGGGTAATTGCAGAGAAATGGGAAACTGCTGACACCACAGCTCCTTAAGGAAGCTAATTTAGGTCTTCTCAGGGAGACAATGGGCAAAAGTAATGCCAGCTTCTGCCTGTCACACAGGCTCAGACCTGGAGAGCACCTTCTGGGACACACAGACATGCTTGTGGTTCTCTGCTTGTGGCTTCATGAGGAATGTAGAATGTTTTCTAATTTCAGCCTTTTTGCACTGAACAAACCCATTAAACCCTGACAAACACAAACGTTTCTTATGGTTTCCAGGTTTGAATTCAGCTAAGGTTGATTGGGTCGTGGCCACTTCTTTTGGCTTTTTGCCACCTAACAGGTTTAGATATGGGAAGATGCTTGGTGTAATGTACAGCACAAGAGTTCGAATGCCAGGAGAGCTGATTCCGAGCTCTACTGACTCACTGTTTCACTTTGGGCAAGTCTTCAGGCTCTCATTTCAGCAGCCTTCAGAGTGAAAATATTACACAAAAACATTCGTTGCTAATATCCCAGCCTTATTTTCTCTAGAACTATTTGTAATGCAAGTAAGCATCCAATAGGCTAATAATGCATAATGAAAAGTAATTACATGTCAAAACAAAAATTCACAACCTTTGATGTCTGGTAACGCAAATTCGGTTTGATTTTCTAACAAGGTTGCATTTTTCCTGCTGGATGTTTTTGGAGCACTGGTGTTTTTATCAAACTGCTCATTTTAGTACTCTTAGTACCAGCATGCTGCAGACCCTGGTTCATTTTGCACATTAAATTTGTTAAAAAAACCCAACAACAAAAAAACCCAAACCAGTTTACAGAGTAAAAAGGAACTATGTAAGCCCTATCTTTTTATCTAGCAATCTGTGCTGTCAGTACCACATGCAGATACAAGAGAGATGATGAATGAGGAGCAAATGACAAATGTGTGGGGACCACATCATGTCATAACCATCACTGCCTGTGGCATAGGAGGCAGTGCCAGGAATGCCTAGGGGTCACTGCAGAAACATGATGACCTCTTTTCAATTATAAACTTTCCACTTACATCCTTGCTAATGCAGAGCATTCATAAACTTGCAGACACTTTGCAAACATTTACTTGCTTTCTTCAGCTTTTTTTTTAAACAAACTGAATTTAAAAAATTAAGTTAAAATCAATCTCAACCATGTTTTATGCATTGTTTTATATTAGTAAAAACCACCACTAATTGAAGCCTTCTCCAGTTGTATCCTTAGACAGCTTGTTATTTGCATTTAACACTGGCTTTGCAAAAATTTTTTTAGAGAAACCAGAAGGAAGATTTCAGTATCGTCCAAGTCAGTAATTTCAGGTGCATTTGACTTCAAGAATCTTGTAGCACATGCCATGTATCCCCAAGAATTAATTTCCCGTTTCTGTCTGTCCAGATGTCAAGGACAGGGTCAATCTAAGAAGTAGAAAAATAACTTCACGGCATCTTTCTTTAGGAGGAAAACACTTCACTTCAAGCCTTAACACATTGACAGCTTTGACAAAAATAGGATTTAATTCAAGACTTTATCCTTGGCAGATGTCTTGTCTCACACATTAAGTTGTGTACACTTGTAGTAAATGTATTTCAATTCAGAAAGCAACTGCTGTGATGCACTGAAAAGTCTTCACCCCATTTTACCTCTAGAAATACAAGATTACAGTGTGCAACACTGGCACAATATTAAGTTAATAGGTCAAGTGTACATTTCTGATAGAAAAATTGCAAAACCCACAAACTCATTTTATTAATGAACACTTAATGCTAAAAAAGTTCTTAAGTATCAGCTAGTTTCTACAGATTTTACCTCAGCAATATTTCTGTTAAAAGCATAGGAAATTTTTCCATGAGTAAGCCACACAAGAATAAAACTGAATGAAGTAGGAATATGTCCCCAGTTCTTACAATTTTTGTTCTTAGATCAATGACTGGAAGCTGAAGACTCTTGTATTTACAAGGCTGAGTAATGACTTGTGACTTTATTTTATTATTGATTATATGTTTAATTTTTTTTTGATTTGCACCCTGAGTAACAGTGAAAAAGAAGTGTCATTTTATAGAGTGTACACATTACAAGTCTTCCTTTCAGAAAAGAAAGGATTGGAATCAACCAAGTCTCCAAAATTCTCACTTTGTTCCTGGCTTTTCTTTTAAAACCCTTGCTCTGCCACAAGGAGGTTTTGGCAAAACATTTCTTTTGGGAAGGGGGGAGGAGATAGAAAAGTAGGGGGAGGAACCTAAAAATCTCCACCTTTTGGCCATCTCTAGTCTGCCTGGAAGCTCAATATGATGCAATTAATGAACGGCAATCCTCCACCTTCAGTGCTTCCTTCTCTTTCTCGAGACAGATGTGCTGACAGCATGGCACCTTCTTTAAAGGAACTCAGTTTTATGGAAGCTGCTCTCTCAGAAAGGCACAAGTGGCTACAAGCTTTTGGCTACCCCATGTATTTTCAAGCAAAATCACCGTGTTTCACAGCAGATACTCGGAGACCATATCAGAACTGAAAACCACTTCTGTCCAGAGTCCAGAAAATGCCTCTATTTTTTTTCCAGATTACTTTTGAAAGCCCATGCATGTCAACATTTCCTTTGGTTGTCTAGGAAAACACTCTCAGAGACAAATCTTGTTTGCAAGCTTTTCTCATATGGGGCACACATTTTACTCTGTTTAGCTTGAATACTATTCCTTCTACACGTCCTGATATGCAGCCTCAAACCAGTTCTCTCCCTCCATGCTTTTACATCTTACAAGATATACAATGCCACCCTCTTCTCACTCATATCCAAACTCAAGAAAGAAAAGCAGCTCAAAATTCAGCCTATCTGGGTGCCTACAATTAAACATCTCAATAAGTTACCTGTTAATCAGGGGTGCTAAATACCTACAATTCCTACCAAAGTCAAGAACCGTGAAAACTAGGGTATTTCAGCACCCACAACCTCCATTTCCCACCTGCCCTCAGACATAGAAAGCATATTCTCAGCTTTACTTTCCAAACTCATTGTGTTATGCTCAATGACACTGGATAAAGCAATTTTAAGCAGAAATTAAGTTATTGAATTGGATTCTCATGCTTAAATTTCACCACAGAAGTTTGATACATTTTTTAGCTTAAACATTCCAGTTAAAAAACCCAAGAAGATAGAAGGAAACTAGATACACAGAATCCCAGATTTCCTTCCAAGAGGAAGCAGAGTGCCAGGAAGACTTATGGATATCAACCAGATGTCTTGAAGGACAGAGAAGACAACTGCTCATTCCATGCTTCATGCTTCACAGAATAAATAAATAAAATAAAATCTTACCCTTGAGTCTTTCTCCCAAAAAATTAGTTTTCCTAACATTGCCAATGTTCTGACTCAAAGAAACATCAACAGAAAGTAGCGATCCCTAATATATTTAAAGTGTGTGTGGAGATAAATTTTGTCTCTCTCCATAAAAAATTGGGTTAAGCTTCAAGCATGATTCATGAACTGTGGCAACAGCCGCAGTTTTAAAATATTTTTCAAAAAAGACAAAATTTTCTATACATTATCTCAGAGTTAACAAAGCAATATGAACTCTTACAGAAAACAAATGATTTATAGAGGACGCTAGGAACAATTAGAAATGAAGTTTCAACAGCTTCAGACCAACTAACATGTTATTTGAACAAATACTGAACAGTAACTGAACAGTAACAGTAAGGGATAGGAGGATGTTTTCAATGGGTATATTTGAGATACCTCAGTTGAGAAACTTTGAGACTAAATCCCAAATACTTCTAATTATTTTCACTTCGGTGTTTTTTTACTAGGCCTCCAGGTAGAAATCCTGAGATGGCTGCAAGAGCTCTATCTTCCCTTCCACTTGCAGCCGAAGAGCTTTGTGCATAGCACCAGAGAAACTCCTGTTGCTAGAAGTCCTCAGCTGAAAGGGGAGACTCTCCTTCCAGAAGACAAACCCATGGCAGCCTCAGGAAGGGAAAAGCAATTGTCCATTTCATATCTGTTTTGAAATTACTTTCTTCATTCTACATAAATTAACAACTCTAGAAGACTTCACAGGAAAATTAAATTATTCTTACAGGATGCTGGAAACTTTTCATGGAGAACTGGCTGAAGACCCTGTGTAAAAAGGCTGTCAGCAGAAATAAGCTATTCTGGAAAGGGATGCTGGCTTAGCAATATGCTTTAAAATAAACTAATCACACTTAACATTTCTTCGGCCTTTTCCCATCAACTGGTCATAAAGAGAGAAGCAAAAGAAATAGGTAAACCTATTTGAGAATGTTTTCACCCTAAAGGAACATGGGAATAGATGGCTTAAGAGCCTTGCCTGAAAAACAGCTATGGTAATTTAATAGCATTTCTCTTGACAAAAGTTTCCAGATTAAAGGCTAAAAACCAATATTTTAAATTTTCTAGCAGTTTCTATTTATTCAAGCATCTCACACGAAGAATGCTAAGATTGAAATATCTAAGGGCTGAAAACAGCAGTGGTAATGACAAAACAGAGATTCACTTGAGAGTCAATGCAATCTATGAGAGTCATAAAAATTACAATAATTCAAAAATCACCCACAAGTTTGTGCAGTCTTTTTTACTTGTGGTGCTTAACAGAGGTTGGTAATTTCTATGTGTTTTGCTTTGGAACATAATTTGAAACAATGATTTGGGTTTGGCACTCACTGATATCCCAGCAATTAACAAGTTGTTAAAAAACATCACAATCTTTTGAAGACCAAATTGATCCTTGGGGTATTTTCCTGGCCTTTACACTACCTGTTTCTTCTTATATTTTAAATTACCTTCAGTTATATGGAGGTAATAAAAATATGGCTTTATTTGACTCTATTTAACCTACCATTGTCAGTCCAACAAATCTTTTTTTTTTTTTACATTTGAGCAATTGTTCAGCAGGAAATCAGCCCAGCAATGACATGAAAGAAAAAAATCCTAACTTTTTCTTTAGGTCTTCTTTGCTTTGGGATGTTATTTTCAAAGTCCTCAGACCTTTCTCAAATTCCTAATGATGTATTTCTTTTCTTATATCCTCAAACAACTGCTGGACTTGGGACACCCTAGGGTTCCAGCACCTTGCAGGGAAAGCCTGTCCAACAATTTAATTTCTGTCTTATACACAGGAAGAAAGTCCCTTTTGGGGAGCAGCAGAAACCACAGTTCAGCCAGGGCAGTTTTAGGTTGCCCCTGTAGTAAAAACTCTTAAGCTGCTATTGCAGCCTAATGGGGCTGCTGGTGTGCATTCACACAGCCCTACTGAAATGCCCTCCTCATTAAACGGGTTATTCAGAAGCCAACGTCTGCACTGACTTCGGTTTCTAAATAACTTTAGATTCAATGTCAGGGTCAAAATATAGCTCCTGAATGGCTTCAGGGTGGCAGAGTACCTGGTGATCCCCAGGGTTTGTGAATTAGTGCTAGGAAAGGGGAATCAGTAGATGAAGGCCTGGTTTTTGGCCAGGTTTCTCTGCAATGCAAGGTCTCCTCCTTTTACACTGGTGTACTGTAAATTGCCAGGGAATTGCCAGCAAGGATAACAGCATTTTGTCACAGTTGTGATTAAGAGACTGCATCTTTAGTGCCCCTTTAAATTGCCTCTCCTGTTGTCCTAATTCAAATAGGATTTCATTGTTTTCAATGCATGGGAGGAGGATTCAGGAGGGAACACTTGCAAGTTTCACTTCTGTCCCAGAGAGGTATGCAAACAAACAGCAGAAGTGAACTTCTAGAGAAATTATTTTACTGCCTATTAGTGTCTGCCAGTTCTCATAGATCCATCAGGACACATGAGAATTCCCTTATAAAGTAATTTCTGTGCTGTGCTGCAGAGCAGCACTTTATCCTTTTGATCTTTGATATTAGGGATAACAAATTTGTAGGCACCTTCATCTTCCTTAGCACTGCCATACAATCTAAGCTGGACTGGTCCGACTGCTGCTTGTTCCATTAACTCAGTTTTAAGTAACACATGATTATCTTGAGCATAGCCTGGAAGCAGGCAGGACTTCTAAAACTGTTTGAAGAACCTGATTAGAAATAAAAGGGGCTTCATTTTCAATCCTGACTTTCTTTATGGCCTGGATTTGGCTGGGATAGAGTTAATTTTTAAATAGTTAAGGACAGACACATCACTTTGTAAAACATTTTTTCTTGGTTGCTTAAACTTGTTTTTGCAGTTATGCTCCTAATCAAAACATGGTGATGGTGAAAGTTAGTTTTTTATGGTTTCGATGAAAAATATGGCATATGCCCTTCCAAAGCTGGGAAAATGACGATAGCAGTGCTTTCTCATCCTTTTTAAAGAGACTATAACTTTTTTATCCAGACCACTTTTATGGTATCAGGTTAATACTGTGCACCTGAGGCCTTGCTGTACTGCAGTACAGAAAGCTACAGTTCGTTGCTAAATGTCCGTACACAAATTTGAAAATATACTCATTATTTTTATGTTTAAGAGCTCTCTGAAAACATTATGAGGCAGTTTCACCCCACCCTCTTCACTTTCTTTCAAACTGTAGTGGGTTGGTTCGACACAAACGTATAAAGGTGCTTCTTAAAATGTTGTTAAACTTGTTGTGAAGGAAAGTTCTTCATTTTGTACAGATTACTTTAAACAGCAATCTGTCATAGTTGCATGCAAGTTGCATACAGTCTTTCTTGGGACTTTTGTATCTTGGAAACACGGCTGTGTTTTATGATAGCATTGTCTTAAGGCATATGATGGTTGCTTCTTTTCTCTGCTATCTTCTTGTCTGCTGTCAATGGGGCTTCAAATGTTCCATGTTTCCTCTCTGGAAAAAAAAAAAAATAAAAAAAAAGAATTAAAAAGAAAGAGCTGAGCTCCTGCTGCACATCCCAGAGCCCTGTGGGAACAAAGAGCCAGGAGTGATGGGAGGGAGGATAGAAAACCATAGGGAACAGGCAGGAGACAGGCAAGGCGGTGGGGGAAGGGGCCATGGGGCAGTGGGGGAATGGGAGCAGAAAGGAGTCAGATCTGGTAAGCTGAGGAGAAGCCCTGTAGGAGAAACTTCTTTGTTTGCAAGAGAGAACAAAGGGGAAGGGGAAATGATGGAAGAAGCAAAGCTGTCGGGTTAGAAGTTGTTCGTTGTTCCTATCCACTATCTGCCTGCACCCACGAAGGGGAAAATGAAAACACACAGAGGGATCTGATTTACATGTGCAAACAAACATGCTTCTTTTGCTCTGCTTGTGACAATTAACGATCTCTTTTTCCTTTTTTCTCTCTTTGTTTGGCATTCAGACAAAAACAACTAGATATTAAAATGTAAAGTTGAAAATCTGATATGGCAAGGCTCTAGAAGATATTGACTTCATTGGTCTTGACACATTGATCTAAATGAATTTTTTCATGAGCTCAGAAGTACTGGTTTCTCTTAGGGCTGACTACTGCAAAGAAAACTAACCTGGCCAACCAATATGATTTTTCTCTAAATATGAAACTTAATTTTTTTCTGTATCCTGAGAGATTTAGGAGGGAGAAGTTGGCGTTAATATCACAACTTTTGTATAGTTTGTATAAAAAATTGCTTTGTTTTAGGTTAAAAGCTCCGAGTGGAAACCATTTATTTGTTGAAAGAAATGTCAAATCCTTGTGAGAAATCAATATATATCTTCACTTATCAAGCAGGCCATCTAAAATGCCAAAACCAGAGCAATACTTACCTTTTCTAAGCTAACTAATATCAGTTCTTTGCTGTAGGACTGAGTGTTTTCCTCCTAGCAATATTACAGCAGAGTAGTCAGCATTTCAATGTAATCTGCACTACAATGCCCTATGTTAATGCAGACAGATACTTCAAAAACAGAACAACATGTTAATTGTCCCTCCCATATAACTCTTGGGCCTAACAATTAGTACCTACTTTTATTAGCAGTTAAGTGCAGAAATATACCTTTTAAAAATCTTACAACCTTTGTTCTGGATTTTGGGTGACTTCCACAAAATTCGTCTTTACTAATTTCTTTTGTAAGCTTGCGTGTCTGTTGTAAACAGCATTTTTATTCCCTGGCTTGCTGCCTGCATAGTAAGGCAAAGAAACCTTATTTTACTAAAACTTTTGTTTTGTTTTAAATTTTATTTTAAGAGATTAGTAAAAGCTGGAAAACTTTCTTCACTTGTCATGGATGAATTTTTTTTCCAGCTCCTTATCTGTTGCACTTGGAACTCTGAATTTGGTAGTTGGAAATGAAGCTATCTTAGGGGTTAAATTATTCAGTTATAAAATTGGATTAAACTTCAATCTGAAAAAAAACCATGGCTCAAAAGACAGCACTATCAAACCCAGGAAGATTCTTCCTGTGAACGTGAATTATCAGAATAGCCATGTTCTTGCAAAACAGGCTGACTAATCCCATTTTTCTTCTTTTCTGAATGCTCATTGCTGGTTTCACTTTCACCCATTTATTATTTCAGTTGCACTGTTTTAAGACAAGCTTTGTTCCGTGCAAGATAAACAAAACAAGCAGCATTTTCTGGAAGTAAAAAATGAACTTGTCCTGTCAATTCCTTTTCTTGCAATGAAGTTACACTGCCCTTACATACTCATCCCTGTCCTCCTAGTAACCAGGGTGTTCAAGCCTTAAACCCAATCTCTTTTGCATGGTTGCAGTGTGATAAACACCCTCCAAAGGCTTGGTTACTTAGCAGTGGTCACTAAACACGGTCTAGTAATACCTGCTGTAGGGCTTTTCCTGCAGAAGTTGTAGGGGAGTTGCTGGCACTTTGACTTCATCTGTGCCTAAATGAACCAAGAGTTGGCCAGTCAGTCCTCAGGCACCAGGAAGGCGCTTTACCTACCCAAATTTGCCTTGCAATTTACAGCTGTGACAGGAAAAAACATTTTGCCTGTCCCTTTCATGTTCTAAAGAGTGAGGGAACCAATTTTTACATACATAAAAGTTGGGTGGTTTATCTCACACAACTTTCTAGTGCTTACATATTTTCTTCTCCATCATGAATGATTAACTTTTTAATTTTTTTGAAATTCCTAGCTCTCAGTGGATATTTCTAGTTCAAAATAGTGACTCATCTATGAGAGGGGTGCTTTTTTTTCCTTCTCCACTGACCATCTTTGCTTCTTTAAAGAGTTCTCATCTCTCCCATTGCAAGAGCTGTGTTCTCTTATACAGCTGAGGGTCTTGTCTCTGCTATCATCGTCTGTTTAGTTCTATGAGCAGCTACTGAGAGAGATAAAAACAGCCCCCTCATACCTGAGATATGAAGATGTCCACACAATGAAACTGAAAACCATGTTTTGCAACATACCAAGAATATGAACATACTTCTAAATATACTTATTTTTACTGTTTCCTGGAAAGCTGAATTTATTGATTCATGCTCAGTTTTGTTGCTGGCACATACTGGTACGTGAAAGGTCTTACACTGGAAAACATTTCCTTCCAATTTAGTTGTACAAAATAAAGAAAAAAAAATCACTGGTATGGTGGTTTTCAGTACAGGAAGTGTATTAGCTTAAATGGAGAAACTCAAGTTTCATTGCAGCCAGTTAAGGTTTGAGTTGCAGCAATACCAACCATTCTGAAAAACTACTTTAAAGATTTGATGCAGAAGAAGAAGATAAAAGAGTGGCAAAAGTTCTTGTCTTCATGTAAGACCAGAATGATTGCTAATACCAAAAATTCCCAGTATTTATAGGTAGTCTGTACCTGATGTAGCTTTTGGAGAAGTTATAAAAAAGTAGTTTCTTTCTTCTATATTTTAGTAATCCCTTTCCGGTTTAGAAGATTTCTTTTTTGTCTGTCTAATTGGTCCAATCAGTAAACCTTGATTTAGCTACCTAAAGTTAAAAAACCAAACAAAATTTCACCATTACACTGAAGAATTAAGCCACGTAAATTAATAGAATAAGTCAGTCCTGAACAAGAGATGTATCATCATTGTAGTTACATCAGCTTATTTAAAAATACTTTATACTTTGATACTTAATTTAAAAGGGAGAAAAAGACGGTCTTTTCAGAAGTAAGCATTTTCATAGAATATATATAATTTGAATTGGAAAACTCAATACAAAATAATCCAGTTTTAAGTCAAATCTGAGTCCCAATGCTACTGTTTGTTAAACCAGTCTAAATGCTGGGAGCCAGGCACAACACCTGCCTTTGAGCTGGATTCCACATAAGGATGGTGGCTTATTTCTGATGGGGCTCCCTTGGCTGGACTGCACATCCTATTTTGTGTATGATGCAAGGAGGTGCCCGCTCTGGTAAGTGGAGGATTCATGAGTGAGTGTAGCACAGGAGCATGGGGTGATGTGGGAGCCTGACAGAGGCAGGCTGTGCTTCTCTTTCTTTTCTTTTTTGAGTTACAGCCCCTGTGAGTCAGAAGAATACAGGTCAACTGAGCTGACTCAGAGCACTTGGTGTCATTACAACAGATGAAAATAACACCATCAGGGCAAGAACATCAGTGATTTAATGAGGGGCTTTCTGAGTTTTCAAGTCAAAATTCAGTTTTCCTATTGCCAGACTGAATCTTGAGATTTCTTTTGTGGGTGAGACCAAAATATTTTACTTTCTTTTTTTGTTGTTCAGGAAGGAGAATATGTTTCAAAATTCATGAATTCTCGTTTTTCATCACATCTATTCCTAACCAGATCCCCAAAGCCTGTACTTTTAAAGTTTCTAGTACTACATTTTAGGGCAGAAGTATTAATAACAGTATGTGCTGTTATTAGTATTAATAACATAGCATATTAATAACAGCATATTAATAACAGTATGTGCATGCCTATGTACAGCAGTAGAGCTAAAGTCTTTGTGTGCTGCTGCATTCAGACTTGAGTACACAGTCAAATTCAAATCTTTCTTTAAATTAGACAGAGCTTCCAAACTTGGTTCAAGAGACTTATGGAGCCAAACACAATTGTGTAGAATCAATGAGGAGCAACATATCAGCACTGGATGTTTCAGAGCCACATCCCGAAGAGTCAGAGGTTTATTTCTTGTGGGGCTAAAGCATTAGCACTGGATTTCTGCAAGACACATAAAATTCACCTCTGAAAAGGCTTATTACAAAAAATTAATTTCATAGACCTAATTTAAATATTTACAGCATAGTGCTATATTCGCAGTGTAATTACATTAGATATACTTTTTCTTTTGTAATAAATTAATTTCTGTCTCTTCCTTTTTTTAGAGCATCTCTTCTCTGGTAGAACAACATCAAACCTTCCCGATCTCAGCCAAAGAGAAACTATCAGTAAAATGTTTCTCAGAACACCTAAAAAAATTATCTAAAAATGAGCTGTGAAAATTTTATTTGCGTGTACTTTTGCATTCAAGGAAAGTCAAAATCAGTTTCTTTCAAGGGTACCAAAGTTGGCACAAATGGCACAAATCCTTGGAAGTTAAATATGTGCCTTGCTCTGTTTGAAGAAATCTGGCTGCAAAATGGCAAAGTTATAGACTTTTGAAAACATGCATCCTGGTTTGCACAGCAGGTTTTTAACATCAGAAGCAAACACCAGGATGTGATGTTCTGAATATTCACTTTCAGTATATTTGAAAGCTCACACCTACTTGTATTTGAATGTGTGATTACTTTCAGTACTGCATTGTTCTGAATCAGTTACAAAAAGAAAAGGGCATTGGAGACCTTACTGTTTATAATAAATCACGTTTCTGCTTTCAGTCAGGGAATGAAAGAATATAGGCATATTACTCACAGGAACTACTATTACTCTTGTAGAAATAAACTTTAGATAGAGCTTCCTGCAAGAAAGGCTGTGATCTAGGAAATATACTGATTTGAATCACTATGTGGAGTAAATAGACTCACATTTCTGTGACCCCATTATCTTCTTTCCTCAATTCACAGAAAGCTTTGCATGCTTTGGAAGATCTCTTGCAGTGCTGTCCCTGACGCATCTTTCTGGCCAAAACTGGAAATGTGTTTTCCTCCATCACTTTCTCAGTGACACTTGGCGGTATGTGTTCTCCTCGAAATAAATAATCCACCTTGAGATAAGAGAAAAACAAAATTGAGTAACAAAAAACAATTCTGCACCCTCATAGCAGAATACTGAACACAGCTAAAGGGCATCAAATATGGTCACAATCAATAACATGCTCAGAACTGAATGCATCTTTCAAGCTTTGACTTGAAACTTCTGTTAGTTACTGGAACTGTTCACCACCTTTGAGCCTAGACCATAGTTTTGGACTGAATTTTGGCATGAATAAGAAAGCACATTTCTGCCAGTTGGCATAGGGAGTGAGGTTCACGGCTAACTCAGTTCTGAGTTCACCAGCCTGGATTCATCATAACTGACAGAGGATAGCTGAGATAAGGAGAAGGCGAGATGCTTAAAGTAGGTGCTTAAAAATAGGTAAGAAAAATGGTGTAAAAATTAACAGCTATTTTATGTGTGTTTCCTGTACCAGAGGAACCCTTACAGTTAATACCTCCATGCACACCGCTTGTTAAGTACACAGTATGAAGAAGTAACTGGAGGAATAATGCAAAAGAAGTTAGTGAAAGAATAGTATTTAAAGGTTTTGTTTCTTCAGAAGAGCCATACATCCCTGAATTCAGGAAGAATGTCCCGCAATCTGAGACTATCATAAGACATTCACGGTTTTGCTGGTTTTGATATTCAGTAAAGTATTAGCTAAATAAGGGAAATATTCATTTATTACTTAATTCTATTTCATTTCTTGAAATAATGGTTCTTTAGTCAAATATCTGTCATTGATATATCAAAAAAATCAGAAATTAATTTAAACAAAATGGGCCTTTACTCTCAGATTTTCCTTTTGACTTTTATTTATCTTTTTAGTAGTAAATATTCAGCATTTCCATTTATGGTGTACTATATTAATAAAAGCTTAGTCCTGGTTTTACTACAGTTTTGAACTTATATCTGCAAACTGGTATCCTGTAAAGGTCCTGATATAATTTGCTTGAAAGGCTTATGTGTAGGTGTTAGATATCAAGAGATATTAAAACCCGTTTTTAAACCCTAGAAGATCTAGAAAAAATAAACTTTTAAAATGGTTCATATTTGAGAATACGGCATTTCTAACCTGTAGGGTAACAAAAACATGGAATGTATATCCAAAAACTATTTGAAATTTATTACTTTATGCTTGCTGCCAATTTCTTTGAATTCATTTTCTTTCAATAAAAGTCATGCAGAACAGGGAGAGGTTGAAAACAGATGTGAACTCCTGCCCCTCCAGTTTTCTGGGCAGATTTCCTACTGATCTACCAGAAGAGCACTTTTTCAAATAATTTTTAAAATAAGAATTTTGGTTAGCTTTAGCTCTGTCCTGAAAAAGTGCACCTCTGCGTACCAGGACTGTTCTCGTTCTCTCCCAGCATTACAAACAATCTCCTGTTTTTCTGGAGGACTGAGTGTCTTTTCTTATAAAAGCAAGTGCTTCATCAGAGCTCAAGTAGGGAAACAGGTTTTGTTTCACAGGGAAGAACACATGGGTCAGGGTAAATTTAAACAGCTTAGCTTTCTATCTAAAATGAAGCCTCACTGTGACCTTGTCCTTGAGATCATTAAAACACGTGAGAGACCATCAAAACACTGAGGTTGCTCTCTCTTAAGGAGCCAGTTTTATTCCTAAGTGCTTCAATGAAGCTTAAGCAAGAAGTTTGCAAGGCGGTCCGTGAGCTTCCTAAACAAGATCGGGGTTCTACAAGGAGAGGACTTTCTTTAACAATAACAAATACAAGTCACACTCTGATCCTCCAGTTCACATTACTAGAACAAGATTAATTACATTTCTATTTTATTGCTGTGGTAGTTGGAAAAGGCCTTTGAAATGGGAAAACAGTGATCTGGTCTTAATGCAACTGGGATTTTCTTTTTGTTGATCTGGTTCTCTGTCCCTAAGGCCTTTTGGTCCAACAGAAATGTATTTGTTCATGTAACACAAAGCATGAAACAAAGATTTATAGCCTTGCTTTGCCAAAATTTGGTGTTATACATGGGGAAATAAATCTGAAGCTGAATCAGCTTTTCAGGTACCTACTATCCGGTCTCTTTCTTTTTTTTTGAGCACATGGTTAACATGGAAGCGCTAGTGTCAGTTATTTTCATGATTTTTAATATATGGGACATTTTTTTCCCATTGTTTCAGTAGTCATAATAACACACTGCCATCATTTTTGCAAATGGAGAATCAAAAAGAAATATTTGTATATCAAAAGTTAGTATAATTACATCTTTTAAAGTTTTACATAAATCTGTTAAATAGGGGAGCTACTTGCTCTTTTAGATAAAGCTCAGAACACCTGAGTATATCTTAATACAGTATTAAATATGTTCATACGTAATGACAGTAACTGACCTCCTGGACAATGTCATAGTAAGAACACAAATAAAAAGGGTGCCTTTCATGTTGAAAATATTTTTTACTCCTTTTACAGGTTTTCTACTGTAAGTAAAAAAAAAAAATAGACAGTGTGACTATTATAAACTGAGCTTACTCGAAGGAGTTTTCACATTTAAATCCAGAGATAAACATTGTCTGTATAATACTGTGTAACGCTGGATATTTAATGACCTCCTGAAATTCCTATTCACTCAATTCAATGATGAAGCATTGCATTGGACTCTGAAATGCTCTAACAAAAAAAAAGATTGAATATAAAAAATCTTTGGCTTAATTACAGTTTTTTTACCATATTGGAATAGCTGTAGAGAGATGTAATATTCTTTATAAAATATAATTTTTATATTATGTATTTGAAAACAGATAGTTTTTAACTTCCCCTATTCTGCTGACTGGTCCAGCAAGCAAACCTGACTTTTCACTAACACTCTCTGCTTTTCATTATTTTAATGTGCAACTGTATCCCTCATACATGAAATGTATATTTACATGTAATTTACAATGAATAAATAAACTGTCATTAATGACTTTGAGTAGCAATTTTTAATCTCAACAATCTTTAATTTTTATATGTGTATGATGGCAAATTCATTGAGGTCTTTATTTTGTTTTTCTGTATGAATTCAGCAGGTTGAATTATTTGCCTACCTCTTGAAGGAAGCAAATCTAGAAAAAAAAAAGCAAGAAAGCTATTTTATTTCTAATGAGAGTTATTTGATCGCTAAAATTCCTGAGCGACTTCAGGATCAACTGCAAGCTAAGGCTCTGAAGCTGGACTTCAGAAGACTTCAGGAATCATTTTTAATGCAGGGTCGACTTTCAATTTATGAAATACTGATGTGGGTGACTCGTTATAAAACACTTTCAGCATTCTGTGTTCCACTAGAGTGAGACAAAAGCAATGGGTAGGACTGTACAGAAACAGCAGCAGGGCCATATGCTTGGTGGGCTGCTCGGTTGCACATGGAAAGCAACTGATACAGCGCTGTGGGGGATGTTTTTTTCTGTCTCATATATAACAGTAGTTACAAGTTACAGTGGATTAAACTCCTGAAACAGCAAATTAAATCAGACAGAACAGCGTAGCCTGATGGCATCTTTGGAAACAACCTGCGAAACAATCTGGTGTACGTAAAATTGTGTTTAAGAACAGATGTGACAACCTTTGGCGTTGACCCTCCAATATGCCTGTGCCTGTGTGGTGTCTTTGGGACTTCAGTGACTTGGTTATGCAGAGCTCCTCGCAGACCCTGGTAGAAATAACTCCCTGCTATGAAGAACAGCAGAAAGGGAAAGTGCAGCTTAACTTTCATCTGGAACTTCTGTCCTCAGGACTTTTGAAGTTGTGTTTGTTAAGTGGCACGTCATATCCGCTTGTAGCACCTGCAGATTTAAACACACACAGCACTAGTCCTCTGGGAATATGGGAATCTGCTCATGTGCACCGTGCCTTTGGTTGACTGGGATTTAAAGAGCAAGTGCTTCCATACCTGCTTAACTGGAATATTTGTCCCTTTGAATTCAAATTAATAAATATTTTTAAAACATCACCAAAATCCTCCCACACTCAGAAAATTATTTTGGTTTCTGCAGCAACAGAGCATGCCCACAGTTACTAGAAACTCCTCTGCTTTTTCATAATTTAGTCCTTTACGCATCTGGAAAAAACCCCAAAAAACTAAGGTGGAGAAGACCAGGGCTCCTGGGAAACACGGAGTTAACATAATCCGGTTTTGTTGCCAGGAGTAGGAAATAGCTCACTCCAGCAGTCAATTTGCCTAATTGATTAGAAGCCTGATTGCACCGGCAAAGGAGTGGGTACCCCGGGGGGGAAATGCATGCACGCAGCGCGGCGGCTTCACAGAAATGGGGGCTCCTGAGCTGAGAAATCATTTTCCACGATCCATTTTCCCAGGTCCAGCGTGCCCCAGAGCACAAACCCGCGTTGTAGACTCGAAGAGAGGGGCCCAGCCAGGGCACCGCGGGTGTTACCTCCTCGGGGCCGCTGAGGGCCCAGCGGGCACAGAGGCCATGGCGGCTGTGAGGACACTCAGCCCCCTGCGGCGAGGCTCTGCGGCGGCACGAATCTTGTTTTGCCCACCCAAACGCTCCCCAGCCGCAAACAGCGAGGAGTTTGCTTCAGCAGTGTTTCCTGCTCCATCGCTCCTCCGAGTGGGAACCAGAAATGCCCGAGTGACAGCAGTCCCAAGGCTTGGCCCCGCAGCGGCTGCGTGGTTCCCTAATCCTCTCGCTCGGGATGCTGCCCTGGCACTTCACAGTACAGTAACCCAGTCCCTCGTCTGGGCTTTTTCAGCCTGGCTTCATTACTATTACCATGATAAAGAGCAGCTTTTTTTTTTTTCGACTTCCCTTTTCAAGTCTCTCCTTGCTCTTGACTTTTCTGAATTTCTCTTTGAAACCTTGACACTTTGGTTGTTCTCCCAGACAGATCTAATTACAAGAGTTCAAAAAACCTTGGGTTTTTTTGTTGGACTGGGAGGTGAGGGAGTGAGGAGAAAGCATGGATAACAGAGAGATGCTGTGAAGATTTGCTGGGACAACTCACCTCCTCCCAAGGCTCTTCAGGTCTTCTCTGCAATTCCGAGGGCCCAGAAAGTTGCAGCTGTGGGACGTAATCCAGCATCCAGGTTTAGCATAAAACAGAAATACCTAAATGTGAGCCTAACAGGATGAATAGGAATTGGAGACTGCCAATTATTTCAATGTGCAACATACTGACTTCTTCCAATGAGAACTCGCCATCCTTAACTTGAGAAAAAAACTTGATAACAGTTTAAATTTTAAAAAGAAGAAAAACCCCTGTGAAGGCTCATTCAAAGCATCATACTATGAAACAGCATGGGGCCTTACAGTCTGCTACAGCCCTCATTTGGTGCTGATGTGAACAAAAATGCCTTTTAATCCCCTCCAATATCTCCAGGATTCACTGGAATTCCTGGACAGTTCCCAAACCAACCTACTCTCCTTAATTTGCAGTATTTTCTGATCCTTATGTTGCTAGGGCAGCAAGGTACCAAAAGAATAATAAATACATTTCTGGGCCCCTTTATGAAAAGTTCTCTCTCTGATCCAGACGTGACAGAACTCAGGTCTACTTTCCAGAGAGCAGCACGATTTCAGGCTCACCTGGGGGTGGTTTGCAGAGATTCTCCTTTATGTCAGTACAAAAATAAGGCAGTCAGCTAGTGAGGGCAACACAGCCATCATCAAAACTCAGTGTGAAAAGGAGAACTATGGGTTAGACTTTTACCCTGCTGGCATTCATAAATCACCTGGAACAAAGACATATGGGAAAAATGAGCCTAGCCTCAACAGAATAATTATTTCTGTTATATCCAATTCAACAGTTAGTTCTGTCACTAGAGCTAATAAGTTAGAGCTAATGCTAATACATTATTAAGAAGTCAGGCTGTATTTCTGTCTGGAAGATGGACCTTGTTTCTTTTTCTCCTAATACTTCCCAACTCCTTTTGTTTTCCAGGCCGCAAGTCCTTGTATATCCATAGACTTAATCAGAGAGGCTCCTGATTTGGTATTGTGAGGACCACTATTAGAACCACTAGACACAGCTTTAATCCTTTTGACAAACTCTATTTGTATTCCTGCTGTATTAATCTTAGAGTCCATAATACATCATGCAGTGACAGAGTAGTGGATAATTTTATTAAAATTGTGGATGACCAGGTGGGAAGAGACTACCAGGAAGCTGGGTTTAGAATACAAAGTGATTTGGACAAATTGAAAGCATGGTCTGAAGTAGCAGCAGCAGCAGCAGAGGGCTATCCAGCACAGACAAATGCAAGACAGGGCACGCGGGCAAGAATAATGCACTGCTGAAGCCAGGCTGCCAAGCAGCTGCTTAGAGCGTGAGATGAAAACTGAGTAACTACTGAGCATTGCAAGCTGAGCAAACCCAAACACTGCAAGAAGAGCTAGAAGCCTAAGTCCAAGCTGGAAATCACAAAACGTAATAATTCAGTCATTATGCTGTGTTACATCTTCGAGGCAGTACCACATCCAGATGTGTGTGAGCTTCTTCAAGAGGGACACAGAACAGCTGAAGAGAACAATGAAGGTCAACAGAAGTTTAGAAAATGCAAGTAATTAAAATGGTGATAGCTTAAAAAAAAAAAAAAGACTGAAGAAATGATCTGCAAACCTGTGTAAAGGAATTGATGGGTTTTTTTTCCTATTTATTTAGTTACTGGGGAAAAATAATAAAAGTAAAAAAAAAATAAAAATAAAAAAGGAATGGCTTTAGTTGCAGGAAGAAGGTTAAGGTTCCAGGTTGAGAAATACACATTTTAAAGGTAAGGAGAAGGGGACTCTGAACCAAGTTTGACAGAGAGAGCAGGTCCCTGAGAAAAAGTTATATGAATGTATATTAAAGGTGAGTGGGTATCATTTGAGGCTGCAGTGGGAAGACAAGTGGCTTAGATTTTCTTTTCTTTAAAAGAAAAGAATCTTCTAGTTCTACAGTTCCAATAATGTAACAAGCCTAAAACTTTTGAAGCTAAGAGAATTTTCCAAGATCCAATCCCTTAAAAAGATGTACAGGTTTTGACAAGAGTCTCATAAAAATAAACCAAAAAATGTATGGGCTATGTTATTTGTTCACCTGTATTTTACCATCCACTACAAAAAGCTGTTATCTGTTCATATTTTATTGTAATAAGATATTGGGAAAAAAATTTTGTCTTATGCTTAACAAAGTAAAGAGTGCAACAAGCCATAAATACTAGGCAGACTTTTCAAAGGCCATTAGTGTATAGAGATTACCCTGAAGAGACCATGAAGGGTCTTAATTTTATCAGTACCTGATCTTAAATTTTTAAATTAACACTCCTAAACTGGGAGTGATTTCAGCTAAAGAGAACCATCTATCTGCATGCTCCCTAGTATGCTTTTCTGTTAATTCTTATGTCCAAAGACAGAAAAAATCCATCAAGGAATGACAGACAGATTTATTATACTAAAGTATATACTAGATTACTAAAAATAGATTATTTAAAAATAAATCAAATGATATCTTAAACTAATTTACATACATGTTTTTCTTTACTTATGATATGTCAAATTATGTATTTAAACGACAGTTTGTCAACATGAATCTAAGCATTCTTTTTAATTTTTTGCTTGAAAGCATTGTATAAAAAACATCACATGAGAATAATCACTCCATGCTCCAAATTTTTTTTTTACATTCTACAAATCACCTGTGTATAACACAATTCACAGTTTGGTGTCCCCTTTTTTGAAACTTTAAAACACACAGGCACACAGGACCACATTCAACTCCTGTATAAAGCTAAATTTCTACCTGAATTTGGTGGATTTATAGTAATATCCAATGTTATTTTCTTTCTTTTTTTTTTTTTTTCTGTCAAGCATTGTACAGACTCAAGGCTACTGCAGTTACAAAGCACAGTGAAGTTTTATGTCGTAGATATTAGATCTTTGGACTTTACTGTGAGATGACTCTGCACTTTACAGCAGGACAGTAGATAATTCTGTTGATTTTTTTCCCCCTGTTCAGTCTGAAGGATTTTTTGTATCCCCATAAAATTCCCAAATTAATTTTCTGAGGCTTGAGCAGTACTCACTGAACTTGTTCAGGATTTGACTGTATCATCCTTTCATCACCCCACAGAAATTCTCTACCTGGTAGAAAGCTCATTCAGTTCTGAATTATTAGAGTTTTATCTTTGGATCTGACCCTAACACAGATTGTAAATATCAAAATACTTACTTTTAACTTACAGTCTTGTAAATTAAATGCATATAGTTCCTACATGGATGACAACAGCAGTTTGCGTCTTCTCCCTGAACACACTTTAACATGCATAGACAGGAGTAGGGACACACTAGCTCAAAGTGAACTTTTGGCCTCTTGAGGGCACAGGAAAGTTTGGTTCCTGCAGCAACTGCAATTCCTCTACAGGATCCCTCCAATTCGGCTTTCAGCTACAGTAATACAAATCAAAAGCAACCTCCTGGTGCAAGCATGGGTATTGACCAAAAGTTAACACTATATACATGTATTAAAAATATTCAACCTGTGTGTCCTGGAGGTGTGTCCTTGTTGCCATGGGAATGGTAATCATCAACTTCCTGGCTAGTTTGGGATCCAAGTACCCTTCAACATAGCTTTAATGTTGTTTTTCACACTTGCAAAAGATACAGATTTTAGCTGTAGTTCAGGCGTTCCCAAATGGAGTAAGCTCTTTTCCCTGACATTGTTCTAGGATGTTTAACTTAACAAAACAGAACAAAACAAAACAAACAAAAAAAGAACAAACCAACCCCAAACAACAACCAAAAACATGTTTAAAAAAATAATAGTCACATTGTGATGAAACTCTTACAGTATTACCATCAACATTTCCAACAACCCCCTGCCAGTATCCATTCAAACTGGTGGCTTAATGTACCTGAGACAGCTAATTAAAAAAGGAAGTGGTCAAAGTCATGCCTTTTTTTTGGTAAACTTCAAAGGTGATCCCTCTCCTTCCTCCTCTTTACATTTTACTGTCTGGCTTTCTGCCCATCCTGCAGCTGTTGGCTGAGCCTGTCTTTCATGGCGTCAAACCTGCCTCCTCACGGTCCATAAAGTTACAGCAGAGATCGTGATACGCAGGTGTGGAAAAGCCAGAAGTGCAAGATGGGCCCGTTAATGATTTTTCTGGCACCCCATGCTGAGCTGCTGAAAAAAAGAGAGCAGCTCGCAGAAGGCAAGGGACTCTTTGTTTGCAGAGGTATTTGAGATTGTATTACTTCTCCCACAGCAAAGGTGTTGAGTTTTCACTTTAAGGGCTGTTTACAGAAATGATTCAGCTTTTATACAGCTTTTAAAAAATGCTTTGAGGCTTTAACTGAACGTAGAATTTACATCACACCAGTATGAAAACTCTTACTTTTCATTTAACCCCCCATTAAATCATTCAATGATCTTACTCAGTGATAAGCAGCCACCTCCCATTGTGTGGGCTTCACAGAACAAAACAGAGATCAACCATTAAGGATTCATTTATGTCATAAACTTTCATCTGGAAATTTCTGCACCACTTACATTTGGGCAATGAAGGCAGAGGGGACCAGCCGCTGTGGGAGAAAAAGAATGAAACAGGAAAACCCACAATAATTTGCTGTTATTCTTGAAATAACTGAACAATTTAATAAACTATATCTAAAAGTCTTATCTTATAAAAGTCACTTGAAAGTCTGCTGTATTTTAAATGGTCCTGTGAACTGGGCCTAAAGAACAACTTTTAGCAATTCCAGCTCAAGATTTTTAGAAATGGGTCCGTGAAACTAATAGTCTACAGGAATCATTTTCCAGAACACACAAGTGACACCACTCAGAATCAATGGGACTTGAATTTTCAGATCATTCAAACACCAAGGCATGGCCTGAATTTCACAAAATATTTAGTCCCCAACTTCAACCAGTCTCCCTATCCCCCTCTAGGAGAGAGAGCCTGGACAGCTGCTTGTGGGCTTTAAATCTGTCCCTGTGCCCCTAATTAGGTGTGGGATGCTAGCACTTCTGTGACCTCTAGGTCCTAGATTCCCTAGCACCCCAAACTTTAGGCATCTGTATTTTAACCTTGGCCCTTTACATCAATGTTTTAAAGCTGGGCAGTATTTTGGTGCTAACAGGGTGAGCAAATAAGGACTGAAAGAAGCAGCAAGTGAGGGGCATATTGTGAGGGGATGGGAGGTTTAAGAGGAGTTAGTGAGTCAGGAAAGTGGCAGCTGCACTGTCATCTCATACAGCAAAAGTTTAGCAAGGGTTTTTCTACATGAAGCTACTGGGCATTGCCCAAATCTGAAAGGTGCAAGTTCAGTTCTGCAGGTGTTTATCCATCTAGATCTATGCCATGGTTTAACCCCAGCCAGCAGCCAAACTCCACTCAGCTGCTCACTCACTCCCCCACCAGTGATCAGGGAGGGAGTAAGAAGGATAAAAGATAGAAAACTCATGGGTTGAGAAAAAGGCAGTTTAATAGGGAAAGGAAAAGCCACACAAAAAATTGAAGCAAAACAAGAAATTAATTCACTTCCCATAGGAAGGCAGGTGTTCAGCCATCTCTGCGACAGCAGGGCCCTATCACATGTAGGGGGACTCGGGAAGAGAAATGCTGTCACTCCAAACATCCCCTTCACATCCTTCTTCCCCTGCTTTATATAATGAGCATGATGTAATGCGGTCTGGAATGTCGCTTTGGTCAGTTTGGGTCACCTGTCCTGGCTGTGTCTCCTTCCAGCCTCCCATTCACCTCCAATTTCCTCACCAGTGTGGCCATATGAAAAGCAGGAAAGGCCTTGGTTCTGTGCAAGCCCTGCTCAGCAATAACAAAAAATCTTGATATTATCAACCCTGTGCTCAGGACAAATCCAAAACACAGCCCCATACCAGCCACTGTGAAGAAAGTTAACTCCACCCCAGACAAAACCTGCACAACCTATATGAGGGATGTGCCCTCTCTGGTTAGCAGCAGTAGATGAATTTCAAGCTCCTGACTTGCTCACATATTTTTTTCCTAATACTTTTATTTCCATTAACAACCATTTCTGATGCAGCAATTCCTAGAAACTCAAAGCAGGACTGGGGTCGCAAACATGAAGTCAAGCAGTACCAACCATAAATGAGCTGGATCCAGGTGCATGATGCTTCTTTGACTGCTTCAGCAGCTGGTTGTGCTACTCAGCAGCTTATGAAGTTCTGAGAAGTTCTGAAGCTCTTCGAGAAAGACCAGTGGGAACCAGAATGGACCTTATTGTCTGCAACAGTGAAAAATGCAGTGTGGTTTTCTCCATGCCTGAAGTTGCGATTTGCTCAGAGCTGGCATGGCATGGCTTTGCTGACAAACAAATGAATCGAGCTCCCTTTCTAAAACCATCGGGGAATGATATGCATGGATTTCATGCTGCTCCTAAATCCAGTTCTGTTAACAGAATTCTAAGGGAACTTGATACACATAAGATGCTGTCTCTCCTATTTTCCAGTAACTGCTGTGGAAATTGTTCCAATACATTCAGCATGGAAATATAACACAAACTGCCCAACCCAGGACTCGACAAAGATGGTCTGTTAACCTAAAAAAGCAACTGAAGCTCAAAAATCTAACTCAGGGACAGAACTGTCAGAGTATTCACATAGAGCAGAGAAATAGGGAAAGAGCTATAGAGAAGGTAACCACTGTCTATATTTTTACTAGAAACTTATTTCCCAGCTGTCAGAAGGAAGAGTAAGGTGAGCTCATGAATAATTGCTTTTGCAGGTTCCCTTGACCGCCAGACTGATCTTTAGCTATCCATCCTGTAGCAGTAATAACCTCCCCGCTGTGTCAGCAGATGGATTTTAACAGCAAAGCATGAGAAACAAAATCTTTTTTTAAACTCAACAGATCTCGATAGCTTTTGTGCTGCACCCACAAGTCACCTCATTCCTTACATGAACTGGCCTTTCTCATTATGTTTGTGATACCAAAAAACATCTTCCCAACCATATGCACCATAGTTCAAGACAACTGCTCTGCCATCGGCTTTTCAGAAGAGAAGCTCTGACCTTGCAGCTCTGGAGAGTCATGAGCCAGTGCTCCCACAAGAAAATAAATTTTTAAAAAAGCATGTTAGAAAGTGAAAAGCTGAGTGGGCATGGTGGGGAGGGGGAGATGTTGCAGAGTACTATGGTAAATTATCTGCTGTGCCACAGGACTCTTCTTTAGCCACGTGCATGCTATACAGTCTTTTTGCATCACAACTCTTTTCTCTGGTGATGATGGCAGTACAATAATAATAACTCTGTAGAAATGGCTACTAAGTGCAGTTCTGGTAAGACCACTGGAAAAAAGCTGCTAAAAACCACAGCCTTAATTTCATACTCTCATCTTAGTAATTATAGAGCAAAATTCAGCTGAAAGGAGCCAGCAAGTGCCAGGATTTTCACACTTACCATAGGGAATATTTGCTCAGTTTCTTTTTGGGGCTTTGTGTGTTTATGAGAATGAGATGGCCGTTGGCAGGGTGCCGATCCCAAATGTCTGGCTGGGTGCTGTGGGCAGAAGAAAGAAAACAGTCAGAAGGATGCATTTCTTAACGGGATATTCAACTCATGATAGCGTATTTGCCCCTTGATGTGCCATCCTAAAATTCATCTTCCCCTGGAAAAAAGTAACTAACATAAAATGCAGGAATGTTTTAGAGATTATATTTTCCTTATTGAAGCCAGTCTCCATTTCTTTGAAAGAAAAAAGACTTATGAAGAGGACCATGTTATGTTCTATCCATACTTCACTCTCTTCTCATCCTATGTATTTTCTTTCCATCAGGCTGTATTCTCCACTAATAATGGAAGTAGAGAGTAAATTATTTAATGTCAGCAAAACAGGTCCAGTTTTACAAGGGCATATCTGAAGTAGCCCTTCGATGTTCTGTCTCAGCTAAAACAAGTGGAAATTACCAGCTAAAGGAGGTCCTGTCTCCTCCTCCTAGTATTTGTACATATATATTTGTATATATTTGTATTTGTATATATAATAAGCCATATCAAGAAACCATCTCTAAACTAATCTGGAGATAAATTAGGGAGTAGAATGGGGAGATGATTTTCCTCCAGATCAGAACCAAGGTCTGCCTCCCAACACAGGGAGTGTGAGATCCAGCAGGAGCACAAGTTGAGAAGAGCTGGAGTTGACAACTTCACTTTACACAGCACACTTACATCAATCCAAAATTATTTGTGAAACTAAAGTCCTGGGCAGCTCACAATTAAGACTAAAGACATAAAGACACACTCAAAACAAACAAAAAAAACCCATGTATTTTTTTCTTTTTGTTTGAGCTGTGTGAGCTGGCTCACTCCAGTGTCAGAGAAGCTCTAGCAGGAGACCAAGGACAGGAAAGGGAGGGGAGCTGACAGCATTGGCTGTTATGTCAGCTTAGTTGTAGCACCAACTCATTTAGAGCTTCTGTGGCAAGCTGATCATTAGCAACAATAAAACTTGAAAACTCTTGAAATTATTTTATTTCTTTTTCTTGCTGGCTAGAAAATTGCAGTGGTTCTGACGTGAGTCATAAAAGGCAGTTATACACAACTATACAAAATCTGTCTCAGAGACCAAGAACTGAAGCAGAAATTTAAAGTGTTGTTCAAGCCACCTAACCCCTCTTTCAACAGAAAAAGAGGGGATGGAGAGGACCCTATTAAGTTTTGCGCAAAGGCTGCTCTGATGAATCCTTAAACACAGTGATTTTACTTCAAGCTGTTATCACACTTCCATGAGACCTAGGGAAGTGCAATTATGTTGGTTCACTGTTTGCTCCCATATCTTCATCCATCTGCCTCAAACCACTGGCGATCAAGTGGCTGCTACGTGCTGCTCCCAGGAGCAGCACAGAAGCTGCACTGCACTGGTGTTTCAGAAATTCCTGGATCTGGCTCTGCTGGAAGCAGCGTAAGTGTAAGGTATTTACACATTTTCGTTTCCAGGCATGAGCCAGAGCTGCAAAGGTTCACAGCTGATGCAGCAAAGGAGACCTCAGCCATGAGGTAGGCTTGATTGGATCCACTGATGGCAAATTTCACGCAAAAGTTCACCTCGATGCTTCAGTCAATTTCGAGACTCTTAGATGAAAGAGTTTATGACAATGATTCACTGAATAAAAAGAATTAGTGCCATCAGCAGATTTTCATTATTTGACAGGGTAGGTTGGCAATAACAACTGTGTGGAAGTGATACACTTGGATTTTGTAATGTATCTGACTTAAAATTTTCCCATGAGATTTTGTACTTGACAGCATAGGCAAATTCAGAATGAGTACACTGAGACAGGCCAAGTTCAACTGAAAAAGATCCTGAGCAACATGATCTAGATCTGAAGTTGAAGCATAAGTTGCATGAGAAACCTCCAGAGATCCCTTGCAACTACTGTTTTCAATGCTTTTAAGTGCTTATAGCAGTGGATTTGATCCGGTCACTTTAACAGAAGCATCCTGCTTCACTTGAGTACTTAACCAAGAGCACTTACAAATAGTAACAGCCATGGTCACTATCAAAACTGAACACCTCTCTGGACTATCTGCTTTGGCCAAATACCAGTCGCTGCCCTGTGTGACAACTGGGTGAAATATAATGGACCCTTGAACAGGAGACAGGGTCAATAATCAGTTACGCCCTCCTGGCTGTAAAACAAAATGAATAAATACAGGATTAGATGAAGAGATGTCAGGGAGAAAACACTCTTTGAAGCTTAGTTAGCATTCTTCGAACTACAAGATTATTAGTCTTAGCCTGGAGAAGAGCTTATGTACCTCAGAAACCATCTCCTTTTTGCAGCTGGTCTAATTAAAGAAGCCTACAAACAATCTTGTCTGTGTCTTTCTGACCACACAATTCAACACAAACTGAGAGGGAAAGTAACTGCGAACACCCCAGTTACAGCAGGCAGATTAGGCAGGAGGCCAGCTGAGCAAAGAGAGAAGGTAGCAGACCGGCCTCCTGGACCTGGTGCCAGAGGTTAGCTATATGTTGTACTTTGCAAAAAACAAAGTCCTTGTAGCTCTTCTCCTGCAGAAACCCTGCAAAGCCTGCGAACAAGTTAAAGCAAGGAAAGGAAATTATTTCCAGCAACTCCACAAGTGTGTGCATGCCGTAGTTCTTTGTCAGATTAACATTAATTTTGATAAAATAAAATTTAAGGAAGGGTAAGTCTCAGAGCAAAGATACTCGCTATAACTCCCCTAGTCTTTCTTAATGTATTAAACATAGGAGCTCTGCTTTAATTTCAGTCCTGTGGAGAAGAAAAAAAAAAAAAAGGAAAACCTTGTCACAGTGCACAATTATTAGTGTCTAAAAAAAAAGGAAAATTTTAGAACTACATATAACATAAAGTGCTTGTAAGATAAGTAACACTTACATTCTCCGCATGAAAAAACAAGGGGAAGAGAAGACATCCAAAGAAGGGAAGGATCAGGCATTCAACCTAGCCTCCTGTCTCAGTGAGAATCGATATTTTTGCTGCTTGCTGCATGGTCCTGCAAGTCAATGCAGATCCTGACTTCTTGCCTCAGATCTGTTTCAGGAGAGATTTTGCACCCATCAGGCAAAGTGTGCCAGCACTGGAGTGAGCAGTGTTATCGGGTGTTAGCTGCAGCACTCTGATACACCCTTGAGAACTAGCACATCATTAGGGATATTTTCACAATGGAATGTGTGGGTCTTAGGTCCATGTCAGACAGAACTGAGAATGCTTTCAAGAAGGAATTAAGAAGACCTTAACAACTTAAATAACTGTTCATTTAAATGTCCTTTTTCCGTATGACTTCAGCACTATTTTTGAAATTTTCAAAAAAGTTTTGATACAGCAGCAACTCTGTATGCTCTTCTGTTAAAAAAGAAAGAAAGAAAGAAAGAGCACACAAAACACCCAAACAATGAAACACACACCACCACACCTTTCCCCCGAATTGAGGTATTTTTTAAAATGTGCTCTGGAAGAGAAATTAACAGGAAATATATTTTGCAGTGCAATACCAACTATAACAGATACAAAGTCTGAGTCTCTGCACTTTGGGCGGTTATTGCCACCTCCCTAAATTAGCCACAGTTTATACCTACTTGCACTGATATAAATGACAATACAAGAGCAAGGTGATAGAAAACAGGTCTGCAATGTCTATCCTCAGCCAAACACACCTGCAACCCTTTTACAGAGCAAACTATATATTGCAGTACTTCTAACTTGTGTATACTACAATAACAGTGATAAGCTCTGTGGAACTACATATAACATAAATTACAAATTTTTATACGCTGGATTTACAAGAGATTTCATATTGACCGATATATACATGAACATTGAAACACCCCTGCTCACATGTTACATTCTAAGCACATTTTAAAATAAATTAGGATTTGTTCTTTGGCACAGCTGACGTGGGACCTGCTCCCCCAGCAGCCACCTTGATGAAAAAAACAGTGAGAGTTCACACTCACCAAGGACTTGTCAGCACAAGGCATCACAGTTCCTGGGGAGCACTTCCAATTCCCACAGGCAGGTATCTGTCTCAGTGACACAGCTTCAAGGACACACCACAGACAGCTAGGAGATTAAATATTAAACTCCCTGATCACACTGTCATGCAACCTCAACCATTATTATTTGTAAACTACATGGCTGAACAACCCCAGATTTTCAAAGAAAGAAGTGATCCTGTGGTTCACATTTTCACTGTGATTTTGCTGAAAAGCATGAAGGCCTGTGTTGCTTCCAGCCTTTCTTATGTATGCTGCTAAAAATGAACTGACACAGATCATTCTACACATCAATCACCCCTGGGATGTCAAGAGACCACCGATATCATATCTGAGACTACTCCACTCATGAAAGAATTTGTGCTTAAGAACTCGAGATGTTTTCCCGATTGTCAAGTTTCACTCCAGAGATAACTGGAAATGTTTCATTTGAAATAACTTTATAAGGGACAGTCTTATAGAACAGCTATTCAGATTATTTACCTGTATCCACTCTGTGTAAAGAAGCTTATTCCTTAGCACAGCCAAGTGTGTGAAAGGAAAAGCCCCTGTCAGAAGAGTCATCTGTGTATTCACGATATACCACCCACTCTGCAGCAGTTTCCACGTAGATTGTTTCTCATCCATAACCCACCTGCTTCATAACCAGAAAACCACTACCGTGGGGTCCCCCTCAAGTACCTTTACTTAGAACACATTCATGTCCTAGTGAAGGTTAAAAATTAATTTCAAATTCATGCCTTTTCTCTGATCTAGGGAAAAAACAACTAAGTCTTTGCTGAAATACCATTTCACTTTAGGATAAACTGCGTTAAGTGTTCTAAGCAAACAATGATTTTTCATTCTTAAACCCCAAACTCTATTTTTAGAGATTTATCTTATAAGCCTGTTTCTCTTTCCTAGAAATTATATATGGTACCTGATTTTTACCTAGATTCTCTGGCATCTCCTGCTCCATTTCCAACTCTATTCGCTGCTAAAGTTAACAGTAACTTTAGAATGAAAGGAATGTTAATATGTATAACTTTAGAAAGCAGAATTTCACATTAATCTCAGCTGCTGTGTCTAGAGTTAAAACAGGAGCAGATGGTGTTCAGAAGGTTCTGGTTTGGGAGTTACGGGTGCCAGTGGAAGGTGGACTGGAAAGAGAAGGGAGTTTGTTTATATGGATGATGACAATTTCTTGCCTATCAGCGGCTGCTTTCATGAAATTTCTTTACCAAAAAGTGAAAGAATTTTGGTGTGGGTCCTCAGAAAATGCAGTTCCTCAAAACTCCACATCAAGAGGTGCAGTCTCTCCTCCTGTCCCTGCACTGGGGGCCAGGCCCCACCACCCACAGACCCGCTTCTCCTAAGGCAGGTGTTTTTCAGTCATGCCTGGGAGGAGGAAAGGCCAGGGTCTCTTTCAGGACAAGAGGCACTGGGCACACACGAAGTGGTACTGCTCTGGGAAAGAAAGGCTGGCTGAAGCATGAAGTGGACCGGTTTGGGGATGTATTTTGTTGTTATTAGAAGCTAATTTGGGAGGGAAGACAGGGGAGTCACAGTCTTCACTTTCTAACATTCAAGTACTGTAGTAGTCACCAGACACACACAAAACCCCGGGTCCCAGGCCCTGCTTGGTATTTAAACTTTTGTCTCATCCCTCTGAAGCCTAGTGTTCCTATTCACAATCAGCACCTCTTCCCTGACCCATCCTGGCCCTTTCCTTTTTCCTCTTCCTCTGCTGTGCTGAACACGACATGCACCTCACTCAGTTTTATCCCTCTCAGCTCTGTGACAGTCTGCACTAAATTTCTCCTTCCTGACTCTTCCTCGCCACCCTTTTTCTCCTTTAAAACTTACCTTGTCTTTGGCCCCTACCTTTGGATTTATGTCTATTCTGTAAGGAAGAGATACCCAATTTATTTTAACATGCAAGCTCAAACAGTCGTAAGTTGGATCTAGGCTGCAAGGAGCAGACTGTGGGCACTTCTAATGCCTCCCAGTCCTAGAAAATCACTCTTTATGTTCCATTGCAGCCCAGTACATATATGGATTTCCCATCACCCTGGAACAGCTCTTCACTCTCCACTATCTCTTGTCCTGTGAAAGCTCTTCAAAGCTCTATCCTAGGTGTCATCTTCTGTATCTTATCCTCAGGGAGCCTCTCCTCTTCACACTGATATAACTATTACCTTTAGGTAAATGGCTCACAAATCTACATCTCAATACCAAAGTGATCTCCCTCAGTTTAGCACTACACATTTAATAACACTTCTGATCTCCTGCCCTGGAAGGATGACTATTTGTTTAAAACTAAACTTTGCAGATATTACTGAGCAGCTTGTCTTCTTCCTTTGATGTTATTTCCTTTTATGTTATTTCCTCTTCTCCATTGTTGCTAGCAGCAAAATTCTTCCCATTTCTAAAACGTCAATTTTCAGTACCTACTTTTAATACCTATTTTTTCTACCTATCAGTGCTGGAATATTTCCTGCCTTTAGATTCTTTTCTCCTCAATAAGAGAAACAAATCCAGACAACATGCTTCTCCATATCTTGGCCATCTTGATCAACTGCAAATATTTTCCTCTTCAGTTCTTCACTGCTCCTGTCTTTTTGGAACAGTGATTAACTGAATTATATAAATGCATTACACTCCCAGGACGTTGCACTTAGATATAGCAAGATAAACACTTCACAGAAACTTTAATTACATCAAAAATAAAATGCAGCAGTAGTAACAAAAATTGTTGAACTATCTCCTCTGTGGCTTCCCTTCCTGGACTGTTGATTTTTCAATTCCTGCCCCATTATCCCTAAGTTCTATGCCAAAGCTGGGTAAAAGCTCTCACCTGCTGGCTTCTTGCAGTGCCAATGACGAACATATCCTCAAAGTGAAACTTTAAAAGGCAGCTTGGCCTTGTATTGAAAATCTCCTCTTTAGATTTGTGCCTGACTGCCACTCCTGTTCCCAGATATTAGTTTTCACAAACCTCTGTGGAGCCTTGATACAAATCCATCCAGAGTGCCCAGAAGTAAGGGCAGAAAGAGGGACAGACAATAGAACTACAAACACACCTCATTTCCTTAGAATAAGAGTGAGAGTGAAGAAATTATTAATTTACAGATTTACACAATTTATTTATGCTTTTAGCTCCTTCAGCTTACTTTCAGTAAAAATAATTTCAGTGAAAGAGGCAACAATCATTACATTTAAACTGTCATCTTTATGTTTCAGATCTATTTTTTGAGAGGCATGAAATGAAGGAAGGAGTGAAATGAATGCTACTGATGCAGGACACTGCCGTTTCAGAAAGCCATGACACACCTGTTTGCTCTCAGCATTTTCACTGATTTCTTCACATGCCAGATCCACAAACCATTTCTTAGGGGCTGCTGGTGCTCTGCCAACACCAGTATATCAGACGTGCCGAGGAAAGCTTTCTAGCACAAAAGCTGAGCAGCATGAAGCAGCTGGTGTCCATGCCAGGAAACTCTCTTACCTTCAGGCCAGTGCAAGCTGCCGACCTGCAGCCCTTCCCAGAGCACCACTGCTGCTGTTCTCCACAACAGGACTGTCTGGCACGTTTCAGTCTCCAAGAATGTCGGCGTCTTCACCTAAACCAAGATTACAGATGGCACTTCTATGCCTGAGATGGGTTTTATTAAAACTCAATTTTCAGCAGTTAAATATATACAATTCTGCTTAGACACAACCAATGTTCCAAGTCTAAGAAACATCTGAAAAAGCAATCTGTTTTCTTGCTATTCAGCCAAATGTCATTCACTTCCAAAGTTTATTAAACTTACTGGCATCATCTAAGAAAAAGGAAAACATCTCCTTACTTACCTTGTAATTGTTTTAACAGCTATTTGGGACAAATTTGCAAGAAATACAGCTTTTTATTGTAAAATATTTTGCATATGGAATTTTTTTATTGTTCATACTGATAGACTGTTGAATTAGACAATCACTGTAGGTCCTTTGCAGCTGAACTATTCTATTCTGTCTTCCATTTTAACATGCAAGAAACATATTGAAATGTCGACTCTGGATCTGGTCCTCCTCTAGTCTAGGGTTGCTCCCTGCAGCAATCCCATAAAAATTCTCTTTTCTCAGAATAACAAGAAGTTGGCCTTTCTGTAAACTAGACCTGGAGAACAAGAACTGGAGAGAAAAAATATTTTAAAGAATTTTTATTTTTTAATTCATGAGGCTGAGGATTCTCATTTAAACAAAACTGAAGAAAACAGCTGAATCAAATAAAAACGGAAAGAAGACTTGCCTGTCTTTGTATGATGGGAGCAGGGAATTAAAGGAAAATTCAATGGCACTAACATTTATGGAAATTTGCACTGTGAGCATAAGCACCTAAGAATCTGAGCAAATATTAATACAGGGGTTGAATATATCTCTGTAACCCTGATGGGCAGCAATACAAAACCAGGAAATGCTCTAGGCAATGTCTCTGTAAAACTCACATCAATTGCCCATATCAGTTAAAAAACAGAGATACATTTCAATTAGTGCCAGTTTGTGGGCAGGCCTTTGATTGAATGCCATTTGCATTACATAGAGAAAAACAAAAGTTTCTGGGCCTCACTCTCCATAGACTTGCACCCAGGTGGCTGCCTATACACTTGCACTGCACAGGTTATCACTACAGAGTCGCTCAGTATCAGAAGTATTTGCAGATCTTTGTGTGACTAGAAATATACTCCTAAAGTGCAAAATACTTGGAGGAAGGAAAACCAGCATCCAGAAGCCAGTCTGAATATGTGCCATCTTCCTGTCTTGCTTTTCCCTCCCCACTCCACTCCTGGGGCCACAGCTAAGCTGCTCCAGGCTGAACATGCCAAAAGGAACCAATTTATTGCAACCATCTGAACTCATGGCCTGAACTTTCCATTTTCCATAGAGTATACTTGTTCTAAAAGTACCTCGACTTCATTTGCTCTTCTACCTGCTCTTCATTTGCTTGTCTTGTCGTCCTGCCAGTATTATAGCCTGAAAGGCTCAGGGGTTTTCAAGTGATTTTCAGGTGGCCTTTTCCCATTTTCATGCATTAAAGGCTGCCCCTTCATTTCTCTGCTTTACTTTTCTCTCACCTGTTTGTGAACAATCACTTCAGCCTCAGCCAAGCACACAGAAACAAGCACTGAGCCGAGGCATATTTGCCTTGGGTCGGGCAAACAAGGGTCTGTGTGGCCACCCTTGGCCTGGGGCAGGATGAAAGGCCATCCAGGCCCCCTCACGGTTTGGTGACACCCCAGCCAACCCTCTCTTCCTTTGGGAACAATTACAGAGGGTCACCCAAAAGTGGCTACAAATAAACCTCTTTCCAGAAGCCGAGAGGCTGCTTTCTGAGCACCAGCACTTGGGACCTGTTTTCTGCTCTCACTTACTCTGGTGGGAGCCCAGGGTGCTGTCACAGAGGGAAATCACCCAGGACTTTCTCTGGGTACATGACTTGGCTTCCTAGCAGCTAATCCAGACTAGGCAATAGTTCATGTGTGGGTTTTATCTTAAATAAAGAATGGGAACAATTATATTTGTGTGTTTTCACTTTTCCTCTGCTAATGGGGTAGTTTCAACTTTGTTTCATGCTGTCCTTGCCAGCTCTGCACACTGCGCAACAGTTAACCTAAATCCTCCTAAAGACATCAGCTGGTGGCTGAATTCTATGGAAAAGTAATTTTAAGAATGGATGAAGTTTATAGAGACAACATCTGCCCAGACAGCAAAGGTGGAAATGAACATGCTTTTAATTTCAATGGAATAAATCTGTTTATTCCAGTGCAACATGGGTGCCAGGCCTTCCTGCCAGCCTACACAAAAGCATGAAGCAGGCCCGAGCCCCCCTGCCCTGTGTAGGATGTCCTCTCATCAGAGGGGTTCACTGCCAGCTGTTCCTGGCTCCAGCTTGGAGACTCTAGCTGTCAGGTGCGAAGAGAGAAAGCAGAGTGAAATTCGCTTATACAAGCCCCTTTCCAACCTAAAGCCAAAAGATACTGTTTGGAATCATCCAGTACACTGTGAGCCAAAGGCAAGAGCTCCACATTATGTATTGTAGGGTTCCACACAGCACATTTCTGGGAGTAGAGAGACTGGGTCTTAAGCTGGACAGGAGGCTGAAACCCTCTTTTGATCAAAACAAAAGCATTTATCTTCTCAAATGGGTCATCTCTTCCTCTGACATTGAAAGCCACCTTAAAAGCCTCAGCCTCATATCTTAAATCCTTTAACTCAAATCTAGCTGGTCACCTGCATCCTTGCCACAGGAAGAATGTGCAGCCTGGACAATGACCTTAGCTGCAAGGGACCCAGCTGAAGCTGTCCAAGGAACAGCTGGAACAGCTGTCCAAGGAACAGCATTGGCAAGCCCAGTCTTCACCACTGGAGATGAGGACATCGGACAAGCGTGGGAGCACTGCAGCTCTGCCACCACTGTGGCATGGGGCCAAAACTTGTAGCCTCTCTCTTCAGTCAAAACAGAAAGCAACCCACACATTATGGGTGAGGGATAGGGAGAAGAAAAGTCCTTTACACATTAGAATTGCTGATGTTGTTACATTGTCTACGTGATGAATACACTAAAAGTCTGGAGACAGAGAAAAAGCAGTTCTGATGATCAGTTACTTGAGTGTTTGGTGTAAGCCTTTCTGAGAAAAGGAAAAAAACTCTGTTACGTCACAACATCAAATGCAGCATCACTTAGAACAGCCGCCTCATGTTAAAGGAAACCAAGACAGGTATATTAAAATTAAACCAAAAGATGGCTAAAGTTTCATCTCAAAACATTCCCTAACCATTTTCCTCTTTTTTTTTATTTTCAAGTCAAATAATCTTCTTTCAAAGAAATATTCACTTGTGATTCCTGTTCCATCATTAGAATTATGGGGAAAAAAGTAGGAAAATAAAAGAAGAGAAATAATTTCAAAATCTCATTGTCTTTAATTGCAAAATGGTCTTAGAAGACTGGATAGGCAACTCCTCATTTATACAACTACTTCTTTAACTTGTAGTAATATTGCCAGAATTTACCCATGCTAGGTTTTTCCAAGTTGTTTAAAGGTTAGGGGTCATGTAATACACTTTTTGTATTTACGAATAAAACTTTTAGCCATATTGTCAAATATACAGGATGAAGTCCTAGTTTCCTATTCTGTAATTTCCCTGGCCAAAAAACATACCAGTTCTCTTTTCTTTCAAACTGTTTCACTGTCCAGGTTATCATTTGGTAAATAGGCTCTAAATTTGTAAAAAACATTGCATAAAAATTCTAGTGTGAAACTGTATTCCTAATTCATGTAGCAAACATAGCAATTTGTACAGCAACTTATATGCCCAGAACAGGTTAATTCAAGCACAAAATGACCACAGGTATAGCTATGCACAATAAAAATATCTGGATTTAAGATTAGAGGAGAGCAAGGGTCACCACATTTTTCATGGCTGTAGAAAAAGGATGTTATTTTTGTCCCTTGCAATGTAAATGAGCTCAGTAGGCCCAACATGTGAAATACCTTCAGGACAGAACTGACTTTATGAAAAGATAGATGGATGGAACCACTGAGTTCATAATCATAACGACTGCTTTTGACTTCTCTCCAGAGCGTGTTCTACTTAGGAAAAGCATGCAAACTGCAAATTAAACCCTCACTTATCCTCAGAAACCTGACAGTCTGGCCCAAGAAATACTGCTAAGTCTGACAGACGGGGAGAGTGATGTGTGCATCACATGGAGGTGTGAGGAACGCGGCCCACCCCGGCTCATCTCGCAGGGCACAGCTGGGGAACTGTACACAAAGAGGGGAAACAAGTGGCTTTGAGGGGAGGAGGTGAGAAGGGGTCTAAAGCAAAAATGGGAGATATTTTGGTTTCCTTCATATCCTGCTGCTATTTCAGCCAAACATTTTTCATTGCCAACTTATATGAAAAGGGTTTTTTACCAAAACAGTTTTCAGACATCAGAATGAATCCCTTTGATTAATGTAATTAAAACTGGGTCTGTTACTGAGCTTTTTCAAGCAGTCTTCATCACCATCCTTTAAACCTGCGCTTTTTACATTTTCAGTTTACAGCACCTTTGCACAGGGACACAATGAGCTGGAAGGGAAGATGCTCTACCAAAAAGATTGGGGCAAACACCAATGAAGCTTCTTCTAAACATTTGCACCCTCCTTATCTCTGTGTCATTCTTCAATTTACACACCCTCAAACATTCTCCCTGTCTTCATGCTGCTTAGTTCCTGTGTGGAACATCAAAAACTTGGATACCTTGATCAAAATTCTTTTCTTTAGCTCCTTGGCTTCCCCCTTAGCAGAAGCAGCAGGTCCCTGAATCTGACACAGAACTTCCCTAGCCTAGAAGTACTGTCTCAATAATTAGTATTTCTCTCCTCTAACTTTCTATGATCCCTTTCCACCCTATGTTATTCCTGTGGTATGCAGGTGTACGAGAGTTCTCTCTCAAATTTACAGTGAAACGAAAGGATCATCCAAGAAAAATACAAGGGTGTTAAACCTCATTCTTCACAACTGAAAAGTTAGAAAGAACTGAGATACTGGATGAGCATCTAGCACCTAAACCTAGGTCCAAATTTAAACCTTTCCAGGCAGCCATCTGGCTGAAGAATACTGCAGGGAAGGCAAGGAGCAATTCCACCAACATGGGGCACAACTACTCTAGCAAAACCACAGTGAAGTCACAGCTCGACAGGCAAAAATGCTCTTCTGCTGGAAGAAATTTTTTTTTTCAGGGCACATTTATCAGTAAAAGAATTATTTTGCCTTTGCGTAAGCATTTGAAGCACAAGGAATGAAGCACTTGGTCTCTTGCCACAGCAGACCATGGCAGCTGCCTCCACTATCGTCCTGTACGAAGCTCAGCCTAGGGAGGAGTGACTTTGGATGGCACAGTACCAGTCTGAGCAGCACTGTTTGAAAGCACGAGTGCTTTGTTTAACTATAACATAAGTTGCTAGCCTTTTTCAGCTGCTCACATCCTTTGCTTAGAGAAACCAGGGCCAGCTGCTCCATAATGGTTCTTGCAAAGGCACCAGAAGGCAAACTTTTGGAAGACATTACCATAAAGTCAAAGAAAAATCATAATCAGAATTTTAATGGTATCTTGCAAAAGAAATAAAAATGGTTCCATTTCAACAGTTTTCCAACACTTGGGTACTCAGTTTCTAGAGTAGCATTTATCTCTATTTTTAAAAAATTTCTTAGCATCACAGTACTCATATATTTGTGTTAGACATTTTATACTATCAGCAGAGTAATCTGTGCTCCAGATCCACTGAAGGCCATTGAGACACCTCTACAGAAATCCAGGGGACAGTTTTAATCAACTAATACTCCTTTCCCTTAATTCATATATCTGACAGCCTCGATTCAACAGGCAAATTCAGATTAATGGAAGAGCTGCAGCAAACCAAGTCCACATTTTCAGGACTGTTGTATAAATTAGGATACAAACCAACATATGGGTGTAAAAAAATAGCAAAATTAAAGAGTGGAGCAAGATAGCAAAGGCCAGGAACAAGATCTCCTTATTTCAATGACTTTTAAGAGGATCAAAATGAGCAAGTGATACATAAATTTTCAAAACCAAAAGTTGAGCTATTTCTCATCCTAACCCAAAGAATAATGTTCTTATATAGTCATGCTGTAGTACAGTCAGTCATGAAAACCACTTGTTCACACGTTGGGCAAATTATTCAGACTCTCTACGTATTCTGGCATAGAGGCTTCTTTTTTTGTTTAAATAATTGACAGATTACTTTGGATTTTAGCATTTAATATGTCTATTCAAAATGTTCAGTTTTCCTTTTCCTAGAGACTGGGGTGCATTTTGTTTAACAAGCAGGAAAAAACTGTGATAGAAGAATTACACTGAAGGGACAACACCATTACTGGGCTCGATTCTCAGGTGACACAAATGATCACTGATCCATTGATGCTAATGAGTTACACACTCCTACAACACTTAAAGATATGCCTTCTTTTCTTGCTGTCAACTTTTTGCCATCAGTTTTGGTTTGGGGCTTCCTTCCCCTCCTCCCCCCAGCTAAACTACTTAAATATTCAGCTATGACCATGCATGTAAGTAACTCAACTTTCTGATTTAATATGCTCAGATTTTCTTCTGAGCTGTTAATTATTACAGCCCAGCAGCCAAAAAGTCTTCACAGTCCCACTGGTTCTGTAGTTTAGTCTTCCAGTCTGAGTAAGCTGATATAAAAATATTGTTATTTAATACTCAAAACCAAGAAGAAATCAAAGACAGCAAATACCTTACAAAATCTTAGAAGATGTTCTAGAGATATAATTAGGAATGAGAATACCCTGAAATATACTAAGCTTCCCCTTGAAGATGGGACAAAACTCTCTATTCCTCCCTCTGCTGTTTTCTGACTATCTTTCTACTCAGAGGAAAGCAGATCATTTTTCTTACTGATCAAGATCCTTCAGGAATTACAGAAAAGGGCTCCCACATTAGTTAGATTAGTGTTATTCCTGAGATCAGCCTGCAAAGTGGAAAATCTGCCTGGCTACATGTTAAGGACAATTTTAAACCTATCTTCCTTCCCCCTGTCTCCAGTACCTAGGTCAGCACAGGTTAAATATTTGGAACTCCATATTTAAATCCTGGTCTTCTACACTCTGTAAAGTTTCCTTCAGATCTTAGTAGCTTCCAAACTCCATGCCTGATAAAGGAGAGTTCCAGACAGTGTTATCTAGAGTGGTAACACAAAATAGCATGAGATAATACTCTGTGGACAGTGCACCTGCAAAGGTGTACAAGCCAAATGCATATGGAAGAGATATGTATGTGAAAGAGAGCTGAAACAACAGTCAGTGGGAATCAAGGAATTAGATTTATGTCTCCAGACAAAATGCTCTGCACTTCAATGAAAGCTTCTCCCACGTTGTCTGGTCTGCCTCTGAGTGCATCTCAAACACTGTCTGAAACCTGCTGTAGAACTGGCTCTCAGACACAGCCTTGTCACAAACTGATTCAGTTCTTTGCAACCATATTATGTTTCTGTACATCAGATTGTACACCCCTCTGAACAGAGGAAAAATAACTAAACATTCTTAGAGTCATAACTGGTTGCTAAATTGAGATAGAGGTATTTTTTCTCCGAAGTCTGTGTTGTTCTCTAGGATTAGTGAAACTAAATTTCCCTTGACACCACTCAAAAGAAACCCCAGCTCCACAACCCAGTGTAGGAGAAGCAGATTATTTAAGATTATAGGATTAGGATGTTTTTACTAGTTCTAATTCCTTCTCTGTCAGTAATGTGTGTACATGGTTATTCACCACAAGCTATTCGCTGTCCTAGTTAAAAATAGCAGTTTCACTCCTTTTTTCCCAGCAGGGAGGTGTTCACACCATAACTGATACTAACAGGCTCTCTTGTTAGAGAAACCGAGAACAGGATAAGCAAAGGGTCTGAGACACTGACCTGGATAGTTTTCTTTTAGTCCCTTTGGATTAGAAGAAAAGGAAAATACCACTAAATCAGGCAGCAGCTGTGTGAAATGCAGAAAGGGGACTCTGCTGTATGGAAGTTCTGAGCATGCAAAGTTTCACTCTTCTTCATCTTCAACAGACCATTCACAGGTAACCCACAAAAACTGAGATTTACGAGAGAAATGGACACTTTAGGAAAACAGACCTTTAAAAGGAGACTGGTATTATCTGTAGTGTTTTTTAAATGTTCAACCATGCAAAGTCTTGCAGTTGACAAAGCCTCAGACATTTATATTGAATAATTTTCTTAGTTATCTAATAGATAACGAATATGTATTGCATAAAATATATAATGTACTGTTTATTACATTTAACTAATATATATTGAAAAAAATCAGCTGATTTTTCAAATTAAAAAACAATATTCAAAGAAAATTTAACTTTAGAAGCCTAAGAGGACTAAGGAATAGTCTCGAGGTACTTCGTGTTACAAGACAATTTGCAGCGTGGCAGCCGATGTCCAGGGACGTCCACTTAAAAGCAAAATAAAGTTTTAGTCAGTATTTTTTTTCCTTCCAGTAGCTGGGAAACAAAGCACAAAACAAATGACAAGTAAACATTCAGCCACAGGAAGCCATTAACAACAGTGGGCACCAATTAGGGCCCAGCAGGTATCCTTTACACCGCCTGGTGCTCTAGCTCCTCCTCAGATACTTTGGCATAACACTCACAAACTCAGGCTTGGGAAACAACAGGCTGTTTCATTTACTCTGCAATTTGTAGCCACATATTCCTGCTGATAGGCCCATAAACCTGTTTGTAGTCTTCTTCTATTTCCCTTCAAGTTTGTGTCATTAGAAACTACAATTACTGTCTGTCCAAAGAGAATACTCTTCAGGAAAGAAAATAAAATTGAGATACTGTGATCCTTTTCCTCTTTGTCTCTCTCTCACTCCTTTTCAACTTTTCTTTTCGAGGAGAATGCATAACACAGTGGCTGATGTCAGGCAAATGGGCTCACTGAGAAAATATATGTGAATTCTCAGATTTTTGCAACAGGGACATTATTTTTTCAAATCACAGATTTTCCAGTAGAAAGTGAAAAGGACATCATTCTCAAAATTAAGTCAAGGTCTGCAAGAATTAAAAAAGACCAAAAAATACGTTCTACTTCAGCCAAAAACATTGCACAAAATGTACTCAGTTTTGAGATCCTCACATCAATTGTAAGATACTTTGTATCTACTGTCCAAAAAACCTCAATTAATTACCCAAGCGTTTTGAAGTCACTCATGGGTTGTGCCTTACTTCTTCCCTCATGAAGTACAGAGTTTTATTGAAACATGACACAAAATGAGATTCTCACTTTTACATTGAGACTGTAAGATAAAAAATAGCAAAGCAGGTTGCAGTCTCCCAAACCAAGATTTTACCAGCTTGTCACTGTTTTTCTGAAATGAACAAGTACTTTTGCAGCATTATAGCACTGCAAAAAGCAAAGTCAGAGTCCAGCTCAGAGACCTGAGAGATCTTTCTGGTGAGTGTCATGATATAAAACAATATGGGTGAAACAACCCACTCAACTCCACCAAATCAACCTTTATCTTACAACCATCCGCAACCAAGGTGCTCTCATGTGCCATTTCTGTTTCTGTCATCATTGCTAGATGAAAGTCAACCAAAACATCATCAGCTGATGTTTGATAGTTTCTTAATGCTTTTGGCATTACAAGACAACAAGGAAAGCAAACTAAAACTGTTAATTCAGCACACTCCATGTTTGTCTTGGATTTTCCTTCACTGTTAATAATTTTATCCACTGTTTTTTGCCATTTAAAAGAAATCAAAGCAAACACCAGCAAATGAGTAAGTTACTTTCTAATTGCACTAAATGTTAAATCCCCACTGGCAAAGGTGTGCCCAGTTACCCACCTCTTTGTTCCTCCACTGCCTCTGCTGACAGTCCCCACTGAAGCTCCCAACTCCTGCTCCTCCAGCAGCATGATAGAGTTGTGCAGCCTCTGCATGCAACAGCCCCCACGACAAGCCTTGAAAATCATCTGTGACAGAGGGATAGACTCTACAACAGAGTTCCCAGAACATCTTTCCAATGGGTTTTGAGGAATAACCAGATATATACCTTAAGCTTTGTGTCTTGTCTCGGTACTGTCATACAGGTGTGGGGTATAGGAGTGTCCTTATGATGCCCAGATACTGGCAGCCTAGAATCCAGAAAGATGTTTGACAAAAACCCACAGACTCCGTGTGTACCCAGGGCTCACCTGTCCAGTGCTCATGTCATGGGAAGTGTCTAGGAACCACTGAGTGCTGCATCAGCCCTGACTCCTCACTGCTGTTGCTTTGCAGCTCAGCACTTCAAGGAGATCCTGTGGCCACCAAGGTAGAGAAATTCAGTACCTGTCTGGTTCCTCTTGGCTCAGCAGGGAACTGAGAGCAGAAGGCTCCACATCACTGTTTCCTGGCATGCTGGAACAGGAGCACTGTGTGACAGAAGTGAGTGAAACGATCCAGGCACTGATATTCCTCAGCAATACAGAAAATGACCCGTGAGGAAGCCTCAGTATGGGAAGCCAAACCAGTTTGCCCATTTCCACAGATGAACTGAGTGGACTCTGCTCATGTGCTGAACTGAGAGAACTGAACTGAGTGGACTCTGCTCATGTGCTGCTCCATGAATATACGTGAACTCAAACATCCTCCTCCATAGCTAAAAGGATAGGACTGTTGTGGACATTTACAGGATTTTCAGAATGAGGTTTATTTATTCCATTTGAGATTAGCCTAGACTGGCCTTTCCTAGGTATCAAACTGCTGGGAAGTTTCACCCATTACAATCAGAGCTTCCCCATTCCTCCGTGGGAAGGAAGCAGCTGGGCCTGTGTGACTTATCTGCATTCACACATTTCAGTTTTGTCTTGATACTTCTCAGAAAGAAATTTGGGGCACAAAATAATACACTTAAATACCGATCATGTAAGTATACACAAATCCATGCACAAAACACCAGCTAATAAGAAAGGTGTTACTATTTGCACGACTTAGTGCATATATATAAGCAACCCTTTCAGCACTAAGAATATATCTTTGAAAACTACATCTTATACTCTAAGGTCGAAAGAGATAATGTCCCTGCTCTACAGCCACCTAGAAATCAGGTGGCTGGTCCAAGCCAGTCATCTAGGCTCCTTCTGTAGTCAAGCAAGAGAGATAAGTGTCTCCAGATTGCCATTTATCCCATTCTAGGATAGGTGAGTAAAACAGGTGAGATGAATCCCTGGCATGGTATCTGCTGGGGGAGGGTGAGGAATTACTTCCTAGATTACTCCCTTAGGAGAGATACTTAACTTTTAGCAGCTAATGTTGAGAGGAATCCCATGCTACAAGATTAGGGAGGATTATAAAGATTCACACACTTGTGAAAATTCACATTATATTTGGCTTACAAAGAAAGTAAAAATTTAAATTTCCCAGGCAAAAACAACATCTTACACTCTCGATCATTCAAACTGTAGATCACTATATGTATTAGTCAGAGATTTGTGGACATTTTGTGTGTTTTCATAAAGAAATAAGGTTCCTGCTGTTCTGTTTTCCCAAGAAAATGAGGTTCAAGTTCTGAATATTAAGAAATTGTCTGTTGCAAACCTGTTAGACATTTAAATATGACAGAGATATATAAAACTTGAAACATTTAGTGGGAGCATGTTACCAAGTAAAGGACAGATCTGTCAGCACTGCCGAAGAGGAAAGGTGGGAACACGTCATCACTCCTGAGATCAGAAATGAAATTTAACCCAGAGAAGGAACTTGTATAGCTCACTGCTTCCATTCACCTGACACCACAGTGCCAATTGGAGACAATAGTTTTTCCACATCTGCTGTTCTTCAGGAGTTCAAGGTTCTATTTGTGTTTTGCACAACATCCATGCAAGCAGTGAGAACAGCTCTTGTCAGGAGTATCTCTCCCAGGTGCCTCCTGCACTACTGAAACCAGTGGCACTATTTCCTTCTCTCCATGCCAGCTAAGTATGTGCTACCATTTGCTGCCTGTAAATGCAGGTCGTTCCACACAGGCAAATATCTCAGAACAAAAACCTGCTCAGCCCAACTGGGCACTGTTTGCAAGTTCTTTTAAACCACTAGTAGTTACATTAAATAGGGAAAAATATTTCATACTTTGATGAGACTCACACCTGGCATTCTTGCAAGGCTAACTCTTCAAGAAATTGAAAAATTCAGGCTTGTACTAGCAACATATATAATTTTCAGTCACAGTTTCTCCCTGCACAGAAGAAACAATGTGCTACTTCACAAGCCCTGGATAAACTAAACTCAAAAAGAGGTTGAGAAAGGGGCAGACACTGCATTTACTGGTTTTTTTCTGTTCCTTTTCTACTGTCACCCCCTTTAGGATTTTTCCTTCTCATGTCAATTATTTACAAAAAGGGGAGAAAGCATACAGACATGATTAAGTGAGCATCTGATTAAAAGTGGCTCTAAATTCTGGAAGTCAGAGCCTGATGCCACAAAGCAGGTAAAATGTAGACATGAGATCTGCATTTCTCTGCATAGCTGTGGCTGGTTGAAAAGCTTCACAGATATCTACCAGCACTATATTGATATTCAGGTGCTGAAAAGCAACTGTCACAGTCACAACTGAAACACCAGCCTACATACAGTGATTCACAACTTGTGTTCCTTTAAATATAACTATAACCCTGTCATGCTAACAATCCCATGGAAATCCAAAATGGGTGTGGAGGGCAGCTTTCATTTCCTAGTTACTTTACAACCATTTCACCTGTCTTGTCCCAGAGTCTGGTGCTGCATTCCAGTAATGCAAGCAGTGGGAAGGCTGGAGAGGTGTGAAAGGACTGTAAAACAGAAACACCAGGAGACACCATGGAGATCATCAGGTCACACACTACAGTTTTACAGCCCCGGTTTCCAGCCATGCTAGCTCACAGACAGCCAAAGCCTGGGCTTCTGCAGGCAATGAGGGGAGCAAAGCAGTGGCTACACTGGACACACCCACCTGCCTCCACTCTCCATAGCCCATCTCATATGTACATTCCCACACAGGGCAGCTGTGAGATTTGAGTTCACAAAGGTGGTGAATTTGAAGCATTTAAGAGTGTCTTTAGATGCGCTGCTTCACTGCAGATGTGCTTTATGGGGGTTTTCTCGTAGTACCTGCTACATCCAGCAAAGAAATGGATGTGAATCCGCCATTAAATCAGAATCCAGCTCAGTTTCTCCTGCAGTGACTTCTCCCCTCTTCCTCTTCAATATTCTCCAAGTTTTTTTCTTCTGAAGAAAGCATCTGAGAAAAAATTCCAAAATTACCATCCTTTAGTCCTACACACTTTCATTCTTTAATACAGACTAGCATAACGAGGTCTGCAGTCTTAAAGTTATTTTTATTTTATTTGCTCAAAATAAATAGCTCTCAAGACTAAAAATGAGTGATTATCTGCTAATATACCAATGAATTGCATACCCAAGCTAAAGATTTTAAGTCCCAATATAGTTTTACAGACTTAATCAGCACAAATGACTCCAGAGGACCAAGAGTTTCACACCTCATAAGATGCATTACGGACATATTAAAATTAATAAAATGAGCAGAATCTGGGAGCACATCTCTGTGCACATCTACATTAGCACAGCACAGAACGGAGGAAGCTGAACCTGGAGAATGAAAGTCAGTGCTCAGGACCCGGAACCCACCTGGTTTTTTTTCACCTTGAGCTACCTCTACTACGGAACTGTGAACCAAAACACCCACTGGCAGCTGGCACACACAAGACAAAGTGTGTATGTCCGTCTGTCCATCCATCCACCCATCCTCACCCCCACTTCATGATGTGAGCCTCCAAGTGCCAAAGAGGAACAGCTGGAGGCTCACTTCAAAGTGGGTCTGAGGTAATTAGCTCTAAAGACTTTTGCTTCATAAATATTAATAGTAATAGTCTAATGTACCTCAAGTACTTCCGATTTAAAATGGTTGGGATAAAGTTGATTTAAAGTTTGTCACCACTTAATTAAATATGCCTATTTTCATCACCATTGCTGTTTTCCTGCTCTATACCCAAAACGTTCCAGGGGACACCATGGACCTGTAGACAGGCCTGAAAATGAACATGAGTGCAATAAGACATCTACAGGCCTTTACAACAAAAGAGCTGAGCTGAACTATTAGTTTCGGCAAATGCAGTCTCCCTCAGGTAGATCTTGGGCAGAAAAAAAATTGGTGGTTTTAATTTTTTAAATTTAATTTCCATATATACACTAAATCCTAGTATATAACTCACTGTGGAAAACACAGTTTAAACAAGCTTAAGATATTAGAAGAGAAGAAAGCTTGAGCTGTTGTTTCTTCTTAGGCTTCGAGGCCCACATGACACCGTTGACAAGGCTACAAATGTTCGACCATTTTGTGTGTGCAGGCCAGGTGAAGAAAGTCTGCATTTTCCAGTCCCCCATGTGCTTATTTGATGTACACATATGATGGGAAATAATGCTATGGAAGCCCTGAGCAATAATGTGCGAGGCACTCCTGTAAAAAGAAACATTAACATACTTTTACAAATTGTTATGACAACTTAGCAATTGGATACAGCAACTTTTCCAGACCTATTGGCACACGAGTGTGGGAAGAACATGCCTGCAGGCTGCTGGTTCTGCAGGACAGCAGCTGCAGGCAATTCAGGGGACACTTTCACTGGCAGCTACAGGTCAGGAAAATAAAGGAGAAAAATACTTTGAAAAAAAAAAATCTTCAAGAACGAAATATAAAAATAGACTTTTGATGGTTTGAACAACATAAAGCTATTGGAAACTGTCTGAACAGTTAAATTAGATTTATTTACAGAACATAAATAGCTGGGTTGATTTTAAAAGCACCATTACCAAATGAAGTTTTTCTTAACCCTCAAGCTTTAACAGAATTACCTAATCTTTTTTTAAACAATTCCTAACTGTTCATGAGGCACATTTGAGCCTAGGCACCAGACAAAACACTGCATGCAAGGATCTGTCCTATTCCTTTCCCACCTGCAACTCTCAGCTCTCACTTAAACTAAACACTGAATTTTAAACTTGTACAAACCTCTTATTTCAGTTTAATAGTGACTTATAGTTATTCAGGCTAAATCCACTGCTTACTGACTTAAGCTAAACAAATGGAATTCTAAATTACAATGACTGTTAAAGGCAAGGTTTTTCCACTGCAATATCTAAGTCAGTATGAAACCGACCCAAGTTCGAGGTAATTTTGTAGTATACATAAAGCCCTAAAGTACACGGAAACAAGTATGCTCCTATTGTTTGTATAAATCAAGCAAAACTTGTAACACACAGCAGCCTTTGTAGCCTTTTCTTAATAAGAATTTGGTGAAATACAAGGGAAAATACTCTCTGCTCAACATTTCCCTAACCTTTACCAATAAAGAAAAAAAAAATCCACAGATGGGTCAATACTTTTTAAATTGATTGATACTTTACACAAGACAAAATTAAGATTCATATGTCATGATTAAAGCAGTTGTCTCCCAATGGTGACTGTGTCACTCCAAAAATAATTCAATGCAGTATTCCCCTGTTAAGTATGGAGAAAAGTGTTTCCTTCAGAAGAGGAAATTCTCTTAAGGAAGTTGTTTTAAGCTAAATAAAAGTTCAGGATGAAGCCAGCAAAAGGTGTGAAGGATTTCTCTTTGATTTCCCAGCTTGTGTATTTGGGCTCAGACACAGACTACATTTTATGCACATATTAATAGGATGCTAATAAGCCTACAACTCCACTTTGACAGGGACCTCTAGAGACAACCCGATATGTGGCACCAGATATAATGGCTGTCTTAACCAGGAGATTTATTTCCCTCTCATACAGGGGGTAAATCAGACTACATATTTTTTAATTACAAGTTCAGATGAAAATGTCATGCAAAGTTAGGCTGTTATTTTTGTTGCAATGTTTCTCAGTTAAAGTTAAACCTTCAAAAGATCTAAATAGAATCCAAGCCTTTGAGACTTACTAGGAGCAGGTTTTGCTCTTTGCTGGTAACCTTACATGCAAAATGAGGCCACTCATTTGCAAACCCTCGTAAATTACTGGGTCATGAAAACAATCCTGGTATCAAAAGCACAGAAATTGGCAGCATTTATTTAAACAGCTTGCTGCATCCCATGGAAAACTTGGAGAGAGATTCTATCTAGCTGTAAACAGCAGAGATATTTTGAAGTTAAATCTTTTTAAAACAACGCTGAAAATTTTATAAAAGTGATACAAAGAATAATAAAAAGTAGTAGATAAGACTAATCTCAACCATGTATTTATTATAATTAGTATTTACCATTAAAAAAAAATCCAGAAATTACATCTAGTATATCTAGTATTACATCTAAATACATCTAGTGCCATATATCCTAAAAATGGATTTAACCACACACTCAAGAAAGGCTTCCATATATGTTCTCCCCCAAACAAATTTTGTTTTCACCATCTCAATTTGGGGATTTTTTCATGTTTCCTGACCAACAAAAATAGATTAGGACAAATTTTTCATCATCAGACACTAAAAAAAGGGCTTTTGCTTGAACAGCACATGCAAAGCAGAATTAAAAAAAAAAAAACAAACAAAAACCAACAACTAAAAAAACCCCACAATGCACAAGGGATTTTCGAAAATTCTGGAAAAGTGTGATTGTTCTTAGCCTGTTGACACAGAAGCTTCTCCCTTTTATTAACTATTGCTTTGATGAAACTTTAAAAAATCATAACAAGAAGTTTTGTTACTGTTTTAAAAAAATCTATATGGCTTAAGCATTTTACATTAAAAAAAATATAGATAGATATATATTTTTCAATATATTTATATTTTCAGTCTGGTCAATTGACCAGCACGTATGTGTAGAGCTGCTAGTAAAATTGTGTCAAATATCTTCTCCTATCCTGGAATGATTCTCAACTTCAAACTTATTTCTGTCAGCTTAAGGCTCTACTGACAATGACTTCAGCAGTCAACAAAAAAAATGGACAATTGTCACTCATCAGTTGCTTGAAGGAATTCTTGCAGCCTTTCCATTTTTAATGTGAAATAAATGAGTATAATTCTGAAATTACAGAGTAGTTTATTAATCTGAAAGTTGACTAAATGGGATTCCCCTTCACTTTACTGTCATTTGCATGCAGGGAGCTTCATCTGTTCACTTGACCTTCTCCTCGAGAGAATGAAAAGAGCAGAAGCAAAGTGCCACCCAAAGATGTCTCATGCCTGCATTGCAAATGGTTCAAAGTGCCCTCGTGTCCGTGCAACTGACTTCAGAGGGTTCTCAGGAAAGGAACCCAGGTCATTCTGAAATGAGGCACCTGCACTGCTCCAAAGGGGCTGCCCCTCACTCACACAACTGCAGCCACCATGGTACAACAGTTTGCTCAAAGATGTTCATCTGTAAATCTCACCTGCTCACATGATCTCTGCTCTGGATGCGAGTCTCTCACCCCCCTCTCAAAGCTGGAAATCCAGCTTTGAGAAGACAGGTGGGAAGGTCCAGAGCTTCAGGCACCAGATTCTCTTGCAGAGGGAGGAGATCTAGGGGACCATCACAGTGTTTTGAGGGCTGTGCCCTGGTGCTCATGTATCCAGTTACAGTGACACTGAAAAAATAGCAACAAGTCAAGTAATTACCATTACCTCTTGGAAATCTACTCTGGTTTCCTAGCTGAAGGACCTAAAAAGCCAGGCCCAAAAGAGGAACATTTAAATCTTCGCAAAGTGGACAAACCATAAATCAGAGCTCAATCTATTTATTGTTATGCAGGTTGCACATAGATATATGCACATAAACATGCTGGTGTAATGTGTAAAATATGTGTGCAAAACACATATAAATTCACTCCTGGTCCCATTCTGTACTGTAGGCTGTGAGATGGGAAGGGCACAAGGGCCTGCAGCCCTCGGGCAGCTGTCCTGCAGCACTTCAGGTGCTGTTCAGACAACACTCCAAAGCCATTTTTTCTTCCTTGTTCAAGCACTATCTTTGAAATCCGTACAGCATTTGTGACCCTCTGCCTAAGAGCTTCCCACACGTGTAAAATCAAGCCAGCTTTCCTCCAGTGGCTTACCAAACATTCATGTCAACCTCGACAGGCTCAGTTCAAATTCTGACTTGTGGCAGCTGCTAAAGATCACATGGGAGTAACTGAATGCCTTTTTGGAGGGGTCCAAAATATTTGAACTATTAGGAAATGCATATTATCTGTAGGTGATGGCCAACCCTGCTATCAAAACCGCAATGATAGCATTTCTGTGCAAACACAAGTTGATTTTGATCATTCCTGTCAGGGCCCCAAATATCAGAGTGGCTGCAGCAATTCCATCATTATGGACATTTGAGAAAGCTCCTCTGGGACACTGTGTGTATCCTACCATCTCTAGCATCTCACCAGTTTTGACACCTAAGCAAACCATCTTCATCACCATCTTCCTCCCTCCATCAGCCCACTCAGGACTGGTTTGTAGTGCAGGAGAACCCTCTCAGCATAAACCACATGCAGAGCCCACCCCAAGGTAATAAAAAACCATTACTTTTAGGAAGGTGAGATGCTGATTTACCCTGAGGTCAACATGATGACATCAGCAAGGAAACTAACTTTGGCAAATTCACTTCACAGCACCTCAGGACAATGCAAGTTTGCTAACTGTCCGTTTTCCAAATCCTTTTCCAGCAGTGGAAACAAAGTTTAGCATCCCAGAAGAAGAATCTCAAAGGGCCTGGGAGCAGTACTGGGAACTGTATTGTTCTTTCTAGGATAAAGCTAAATAAAAATAAAAGAAAGAAGAAAAGAAAAGATTAAAAAAAAGTCCGGAAATCCCAAGATACAACAGCTTAGCTTGTTTGATCTGGGGCTATTTAGGTTTATAACAGTAGTCTTGCTTTCACCTGCATCATGGAAGTACATTTTTCCCTTGTCAGAGTAGTGGATAAGTGAAACCCACAAATGTTTGTTGTTTTTTTTTTCCTGTGAGAACCATTCACATTTCAATTTAACACTCAAACAGAAAACAAAATTCTAAATCTAGTCAATTGTCTTACTATATCCCACAGATGTTAACCATGTTTTACTGACCACTGTAAGGCTGCCAGTGAGAGGTGATGAACTTTGTCTCTCTTGCCCTACATCGACTGTCTTTCCTTTGATTTTTCAATTCTCCCTGTCAGGACTGGGCTTGTCTGAAGACAGAAGCAGCGACAGACATCCTGTGAACTGGGGAAAGCCAAAGCATATAAAAGATGAGACAGCATATCTGAAGAATCATATACTTGTTTTGGTTTGCCTAGTTTTTTTTTTTTTTCAGAGTCCTCAGGCTTTAAGGTGGTTTGACCCTGGCTGGAGGCCAGGGGCCTACAAAAGCCACTCTATCCCTCTCCTCCTCTACTGGACAGGGAGAGAAAAGAGAGTAATGGGTCGAAATTATGACACGGAGAGATTCTCCCACTGTCATGGAAAAACAGACTTGATTTGTGGAAATTAGTTTAATTTTTTAATCAATCAGATTAGAGTAGGATAATGGCAAATAGAACCAAATCTTAAAAATCCCTTTCCCCCACCCCCCTACTCTTCCTGAGCTTAATTTTACTCCTGGTTGGGGAATCAGGGCTGTGGTCAGTTCATCACATGTTGTTTCTTCCAATTCTTCCTCCCTATGGGGAGGGCCCCTCACACTCTTCCCCTATCCCAGCATAGTCTCTTCCCCAGGACACACACACTTCCCTTCCTCCACGAACTCCTCCAAGCTAAGTGCTTCTCACGGGCTGCAGATCTTCATGAGCTGCTTCAGCACGGGTCCCTGGCACAGCCCTTCTCCACAGGCTGCTCCAGTGTGGGACCTCCACTTAATGAAAGTCCAGATCATGTGGATACAAAAGGGGAACTCAGACTGCTGATGGCTCTGCTTCAGCCTGTCAAAGACCCAACACACAAATGCTGCTGCAGGGTTACAAGCGATAGCAGAGCACCACACTTCCAGCACAGGGAATGCTCCTCACCTCCTCCACGAGGGCAGTTCAGCTCTTACCTACTGCATTGCAGTGCTTGGGCACCTGTGAGCCCCCCAGACTACTGTGCCACTGTGCTCCCAGTACAAGATTTTTCACAGAATAACCCCCAATACAAAATCTGAGCATCTGCCCACAATGAGATCATTGAGATCACCACGAAAGTGCTGTCACGGAAGCATAGCTGTGCCATTAAAACATGAACCCCACACCACATGGGCTACTACAAGAAGCCAGGCTGCTGAAGGCTGCTGCCAGGATGAGTCAGCCCTCGAGAGTCAGCCAACACAGGCTGAAGAGTTCATCCTGAGGTAAAATGTAAACACTCGTGCCAAGATATGATCCATTAATAGATGATAAGCAATATTCCTACCTTCATGTTTCTTTCCCTGTTTTCCTGACTGACTTTCAAGAATTTTTCAGAAATTCGTTTGTTTTTCATCTTCGTTTCAGCATATAGCCTACATAGTTTATGTACTTGAAAAATTGTACTTGTTCTTTAAAAATAGTCTCCAATTCAAGTAACAGCACACAGCTTGATGAACTCATTCATCTGTAGAGATTATGGAGTTAAAACTGTATTTTCAGCTAAAGACAAATAGAAGCAAGCAAGAATAAGAACATAGTAATATATTGCATACATTTAGCTATCCTATACTTTGCAGAGAAGTATATTTTAGCAGATATTTATAGGAATCATTTAGACTATTGCACACCATACCCAAGGAAGAGTAAGTTTTCAAAGGAGGAGATGTAAGATAGGGAATGAAAAGTATTGATAGAAGAAACTTAAAGAAACCCAAACAAACAATAACCCAATCAACTACAAAAAACCCAACAAGTCTGATACTTGGGTTGGGTTTTCTTGATTTTGTTTTGGTTATTTTAATAACAATGTTGAAAGCAAAAAAAACCCAAATCCCTCCCACTAAACAAAATCTAATAATAAATGTAGTGTAATCTACAAGTCAAACTCTTGTCTTGGCACTAGGAGTGCAGAGTTTGGATGCTACACTATCCATTGGCTTTGTCTGAGGCTGTTCAGGGAAGCACTGCTCACACTGTGCAAACTTTTTGTTGTATATTTCCTCAAATATTGAGACCAAAGTTTTCAGAAAGAAAAAAAAGAAAAGACTGTAATGGCTTCGGACACCTAGTTAAGCAGCTTGTTTCCGAAAAGTGCTGATGACCCAGGAGCTCCCATTCACTTCAAAGTGTAGGATTTGGGAATGTTTGTTGCTTTAAGATTTATGGTCTCTCTACATCCTAAATGAGAGATTCAAGAAATTACAACGAGTAGCTCATCTCCATTAAAATTAGAAAGAAGTGCTAGACTGATTTGTGGCATCTGTTCCAGAGACCAACACGTTCATGTCTTCACTGACTCTGCTGGAGGAATAAATAGTATAAAGAAATGAGGATAGCCCAGGGAAAGCTTTGCTAAGAGGCAGCGGGCACCTCATCATGAAATCCTCGTGCTGACAGAAGCCTCAGCACACGAGAGAGCGGAGAGGATGAGAAGTCTCTCTGCCTGCAGACTAGTTAGTAGTGAAGGAACAGAATTCAGCTCGCAGCTCTGACTCTATTCCTGTCAGCGAGCCAGCTTAACAACATGGTGTAAAAACAGAACCACAAGCTGGGCAATAACAGTCCAAGACAGCATGGGAAATCCATAGCTAAACAAAATAACACCATCAGGAGAAAAACTTTGATTCAAACATGGGGGAGAATTCTCATCATGTAGCAGAGCTGTTGTACAGCCAAGCTGACAGACCAAACCTCCAAAACCTGTATAAAATCCCCTAACATTTAGATACTGATTCCCACAGCGATTTTGGGGACTGGCAAGACACCAAAATAAATGTGTTATTTCACTCCAGGCAGGATTGTTCCCCAGTGCTTCCTGAAAATACGGCATGCTTCACCTGAGAAAGTTTTGGAGGGCTTTCTCCTTTTCTGAGGGAAAAAAAAAAAAAAGAAACCAATAGCAGCTGCAAAGGGTAAGAGTCCATAAAAGGATGTCACTGTTAGCAACCTGAGTGACAGACAGGAAGGAGATTTCCACAATTGGCATTTGGTGAATTGCAAGCTATAAACACTGTTTGCAGATTACTGGTTTGTCTGCAATTTCTAGGGACAGCAATTTAATTCTGTCTGTTACTAAAGGATCTTATTTTATTTATATTATTTATTTCAGAATTTCTTCATATACCAAAGTAAAACAAAAAACAAAACAAATCACATTTCTTACTAGATTTTTTTCAGTAACTGTATAACTAGAAAAGTGGTTTTAATATCTCAGGGTTTTTTGCACCTATCATTGGAAAAAAATAATTACTCATGTAGTTACTGTTACAAATAGCCTTCCTTTCACCTGATTTGTTTTGCTTTTATTGTGCTTTGTGTACAGTCATTATTTTCTGCTTTTAAACCTGTGAGTTACTATTATAATGCATGAATTGTTGAAACATATATGCATCTATGCTGAAGTTGCACCTTAATAATCTTAGCCCTCAGTACCAAGTGGTCTATTTTAGCTGAACTGGAGAAATAAAATCCTTTCCTGCACCAAGAAAACTCTTAAAGGAAAATATAAATAAAATCTTTCTGAGAAAAAAGTTCTTGTTGTAATTCGAAGAATTTCATACATAAATATTGGCTACCCCCTCTTCCCAACATCCTCTTGCTCCTCAACTTCACACTTTTTTCTGTTTCACACTTTTGCTGTTCAAGATTTTCTGTAACGCTAAAAATCAGACATTGAGATCTGAATTCTCTGCTTTTGAACTTCCCTATTCAGCAAGTCCTGGGATCATCAACAGCATTTCTCTGCCTGTAAAGATCCTGTTACATTTTAAGCTGGTACTTGAGGGGATGGGAGAAAGGGGAAGTCTCACTAACTAATTTACACTTAGCAGATTTTTTTTGTCGTTGTTAAAAACATGTAATTTTCATCTTTTTAATATATATATATTCATCCTGGATAGATGGAAAATATAAGGAAAAGCTAAAGGAGCTCAAGCTGTTTAGCAAGTTGAAACTGTTTAAATAATAAGCGCTTTGAAATGTCATTTCACATCCTTGTTTTATTGTGTTTATCTTTAAAACAAAAGAGACAGGCTAGTCTTTGATATAGACCTAAGAAACCTACCTGCATTATGTAGTTAAAGGAATTTAATTAATGCAACAAAGAAGATGATGCTTAACTTTCCCCAGGGTGCTATGACCAATTAGGAGCACAAACAAACTAGCACTTCTATTTGATACAAGTATGGGTTGGCTAAGTAGGCGGTTGAGACATTTAGGGCACAGAGCAATGAACAGGAGCAAAAGCACCTTGCACAGAATACTTTACAAGTATCATAAAGTACAGGCCAGTAGTAACTGCTTGAAGCAAATGTCCATAGCGGTGGTGGCTTTTTTTTTCCCTGGGGAAAGGAGAAGGCAACAGCAGATTTAATCTAAGGACCCTTTTCCTTCCCCAGTTTCTGGAAGCCTCTTTTCTCTAAATTCATCTTGAACGAACGTGGGCGGCAGGCCTGTATGTTTTAGCTGCTGGCAGACCCCCCCACACACACACACTAGTACCCGCACCCTTCCCAAGCCCGGACTGGAAGCAGCAGAAGGCAGGATTCCCGGGGGCAGGCGGCCGGCAGCTCCTGCACAGCCCCAGTAGATGGCAACGTTGACCTGAGCGTCCCGGGCCCCACCTGCCCGGGCCCCGCGTCCCTCAGGCGGCTTCGGGAGACACTTGGTTCCATCTGCTGCCCGAGCCCCCGGGAGTTTGGATGCCTTAATGTACAGAGAAGCCATTTCAGCTGCAGAATATGCCAAGCAGCGATGTATGGCCAGAGATACAGTGAAAGGAGGGAAAGAAAAGGCATAGGAGCCAGCTTTCTGAAGGAAAAGTACATTCAAATTACCAGTGAAACTGTAGAATCATAGAATGATCCGAGTTGAGTGGGACCTTTAAAGGTCACTTCATCCAACCCCACAGCAATGAGGAGGGACGTCTTCAACTAGCCCAGGTTGCTCAGAGCCCTGTCCAGCCTGATCTGGGACATCCACCACTCCTCTGGGCAACATGTTGCAGTGTTTCACCACCCTTTTTGTAAAAAAGTTCCTCCTATATCTAATCTAAATTGACCGTCCTTCAGTTTGCAACCATTACCCGTTGTCTATCTCAGCAGGCCCTGCTAACAAGTTTGAATACAAGGTGTCTTTCCAGCTGTGTACAATTACTGTCTCTGGCACTAGAGAATTACAGATGTCACACCACTGCATGCACTGTCCTGCAAGTGACATGATGGCTCCTGAAGTAAAAACAAATCTCTTTTAGTTATCAGCAAGACATGAGCTGAGACCCAGCTGTGTCAAACCGTACCCTGATGGAGTAAACACTAGAGCTGTAAGAAAATACTGAGAGTATCTCACAACAGTCACTACAAAAGCTTTTTTGAAAAGAGTCTCCTGACAAAGCACATATTTTCACGTACCATTATGCAAACAAATACTGTTGAATACCATCCCTCTAATGTCTAGGTTAACCAGGCTTAACCCCATTTGATGCACAGGGGAAATACTCTGTACTGAAAATGACCAAAGAACTCCTTGCCAGCCTTCCTGTGCAGACTCTTCCCTGATAGCTGATGAAAACAATGGGCACTGCAGCCCAGTAACAGCAAAACACCACACCTAAAATCTCATTTCCCTTAGTATGTGGGAGGTTTTTTCGAAGACTGCCTTCAGTATTTTAGGCTATATAATCAATTTTTGCTCTTGCCCACACAGTAAACAAAGAATAAAAATAAACGAATTCATGGAAGATGCCAGTAGAGTAACCACAACTGATGTCAGGATTCATTCTCTTACCAGTTAAACCAAGGTGCTCCACCAATATAAAAATGCTCTTAGCACCTGGGTACTGAAAAGGGAGTACCAGCCCTTGGGCAACTGAATGATTTCCTTGCTACTTGATCAGAAGTCCTGAAATTCGGTGCTGTCTGTTACCAGGTAGCCTTCCATAATGACATTACCTGATCCATTAGGGCCTGTTTCATCACACCTTCTTCATCTTCCTCACTAAATGCTGATTTGACATTTATCCTCGCTGTTTGTCATCTCTGATAGTTCCCTCCTGTGGTTATTCTGTACTAAGATACATCGGTGCCAAAAAAGAGAAGCTGTGCAGTTGCGGCAATGGATACCTTCTGCGTTGTCTTTGCCAGTGTATAATTCAAACCAAGCTGGCCATAACACACTTATCCACACTACACATACTTAAACACCAAGAATATTCATCTTGTTCTCAGACATCTCCAGTAAACTGGAGTGGAAGTTGTGCATCCTTACTGACAAGTTAACACTCAGCAGACACAATCTTCTGCTGCACAGAACAGAATTGGACAGCCAAAATCCTACAGGCTGCACCAGAAAACCACAAAGATGTCATAAACAACCTATAAATCCTGCTGAAATGCAAGAGTTCTTGTTCCATGTGTGATGCAATTAGTGTATCAGGGACACCCAGACCAGGTAGGCAGCTGTGACTCATGGCCTGCAGGACATGGACAACAGCTGGAGGTCTGGAAGGATGGCCTGTGGCAGAACAAGAGCTCTGGTGGCTCACACGAATGCAAGACTTGCTCAAAGTTATGATACAATGAAGTAAACTATGTCAATCGGTTGAGTGTCCCTTGCACATTTAAAAACACCCAGAATTTTATTGGGATATCAAAGAATCAAAGCAATTCTTATGAGTAGGGACCAAACAAACCACAAACAAACAAAAGAAACTCACAGAGTTTTTAAAAAAGTTTAATGAACATCTCACTAAAACTAGACTACTCTGGAAGAGCCGTACTACCTGACAGAAGAAGGTATCTGTCAGACCCTCCCTAAGCTTTAGGGAATGGCAAGTATTCCAGGCAAAAACAGCATGCAGGTTCAGGATGAGCACCTGAAGTGCTCTGATTCTTGAGGTCTGGCTTGAAATGGATTTGTAGTGGCAGGAACATAAAACAGACCAGCTCTTTGTCCTGCACTGACCTGTGACCTCAGATCTGGCTTGAGGAACTAAAGTATTCGTGTACCAGGTACAGAAAAATCTTATGTTATTCAGCATATTCTATCTGCAACATGTTGGGGTCTTTTGGTTTATTCTAGACTATCAAATGCTCAGCATCCAACTCTGACTAAGCCTGATAACCCTTCTGGGCTCACCAAGTTTCTAAGCGCCATTCCAAGAAATAGACCTTACAGAAAGCATCCTCTCAATCCAAATCATGCAAGCCATAGCTCTTGTGGCAATGCTTCTGAGGTGGCACAAGCTCCCTCCCCAGAGGTCAAGAGGCAACACAGAACAGTTAACATGCACATTCACTTGCCCCTACCAAGTGCTGTTAGAGATGAAGTCTGACCATATCTTTCTTGTTTGCAGGAGACTGACAACTGCAAAGAAAATAGTTGCCATCTCACAGAAATACCTGGCATTACTGACATTATTCCTGCGCAACATCGCTTCTCCCTCTCTCTCTCTGTAGTACAATTTGTTGCTATGAAATCTCAAGAATGCCAGTGATTGATTTTGAAAGTCAGTGAATATCTAATGTGTATCTAATAGGCAGCAAAATGAGACAGATGTGACAACAAGCAAAACGACGGTACAATAAAAATGACTGACATATAAAAAGAAACTCAGTTTTGTTAAAAGAAAACAACAAAAACAAACCACAAAAACATGAGCATAAAGCACCACTACTTCTTCCTCTAGCTTATTTGCAAAATCCATCTCGCTGGTTAAACACCAAAGCACTGCTCAGGAGGGACACTGCTCGCAGTGGGAAGAATCCTGCTTTCATTGCAAGTAATCCTTTGCTACCAAGGACACAAGCAACATGCATAATCCTGGGGGTTCCCACCCTGCAGAAAGGCCTGCAGGCACTCACTGTGTGCAGAAGAGTGGAAGGCAGCCTTAGCACCCACCTTGCAGCCCTCACCCTCCAAGTATGAGGCAGCAACATGGCCTGGGGCAAAGAACCACAGCAATAGCACCTTATGGTACTGACAGTGTTCTGTAAGTGAGAGGGCTAAAGAGGGAAACTTAAAATCAGTCGCAGTAATTCCACCCCTGCCCGTTCTCTTCTCATTTTTAAATCCAACATTTGAAGGACCCTGAGCAGAGAAGCGAAGCAAACCTTTACAGTTCTGTCAAAAGCAGCAGGGGGAAGAGGCACTGATTCTGCTGTGGTTTCAGATGAATGTACACCCGAGGTACCAGCGAACAGCACAGGGATCTCCTGCCTCTGAAAGGACGAGGCTGACAGATGGTGCAGGTCCTTGTGTTCTCTAGAGGCAAGATGATGCTACTGAGAATTGTGTCTGCAGTGCAAGATTTATAAGAGAGAAATGGAACCATGCCACAGACTGAGGTATTTTGTTGTTGTGCCATGTCCCTAAGCTCCTGTCTACTCCTCTTCACATCAACCTTATTTTTCTATTTCCCCCTCCCCCGCTCCATCTTGCAGCAGCTCCCCAGTGACATCCCATTTGCCTCTTTCCACAGAGATCTTCGCAGCATCGCCACTCTGAGACAATTTGGTAAGCTCCCTGGAGCTGAGCTCACAGCTTTAGTCTACAGTGAACACACAGAACAGACATATAGATAAGCCCAGGTGAAGAGGCATTGTTGTGAGTCAGTGGCTGTTCACCTCTTCCCTACCAAACAGGTCTGAAGTTTATTTCAGATCCAGCACCAAAGGGGCTTGAAGATAGCACACAAAAGTGCAGAAAGAAACAAAGAAGTAATTAAACTACCATGAGAAAACTTTCTGATACAAGACAGTCTAAGACTCCTTTTAAGCCATGCAACTCTCCACTTGCAAATCTTAAGACTTTTTATACAGTGTGTCTTGTACCATGAGTTTCCATCCCTCCTGCAGCACCTGTCAAGGGTAATTCAGCCTTGAGAAGGGTGAGGAATAAATCAACAGGTGGTTGTTGAAAGAAGAGGAAACTACATGAATAATAAAGGCTGGCCTTACACAAGGGTGAGTTACAGTGTGCAGCATCCTGGCAAGTACACAGGGAAAGGCAGAAAAAGTATTCAGCAGATGAATAATCAAAGATGTATCACAGAATATGCTGCGTTGGAAGGGATCCACAAGGATGCATGTTGGCATGCCCTTGTATCCTTTATGTGTCACCCAAATCTTACTCCAAGAGAACACAACTGCTGAGAAGTCACTGTAAACATGCTATTAAATCCAAGTTCAAATCCGCCTGTTTGTGTGCTAATGTTCTTAACTGGTCATTCACTTGTTGGCTTAATTGCTGGCTGCACACAAGATACTGTGTTGAACCCACACTTCCTTGGGTCAACATTGCTTCATCCTTCTGTTAAATTATCATTGTCTTCTTTTTCTAAAGCATTTAAACAAAGATCCACAGAGAGTGCACACTATAGTCCCAACCCCAGTACTTTATCTTTTTCCCCACACAAAAAGATTTTTGTTCTGCAAAAGCACCTGCCTCACCACACATATAAATTAAGATAAGGACCTGAATCCACAGCAGTCAAAAGAGAGATGTAGTTCCAGTGAGACAACACTTGGCACTGCCCCATCCTGCTGAGGTCTTCAGCTCACAGAACAGCATTCACAAGTCCAAGCCAGACACCAAAATCCAACAGAGCGTAGGCCTTCAGGGCTGAAGATCTGCCCTCTCACAGGACCACTGACTTTTTTCATACCCTGGCTGCAGAGGTGGGGAAGAAATAATTAAAAAACCCCTAAAGTAAAAAAGAAGTACCCAAGTAAAGTGTTTCTCAAATCTGCGCTCAGATGTTGCATTCAACATTTTTGGACTGAATTAGCTATTAATTTGTTACTATCCATAAGAGCTGGGTTCTTTTACAAGCAGAAACATTTCACTGTTGTCTCTCTGATGGTGAAAACTCTCCTACAACGTGGCAAACTTTGAGTAACATGAGTAGTGGTCACTGCACTCACGCCCTCTGCATGAAGCAGTTCACACCCACATCCCCTCCCCTTCCAGGAGAGCAACATAACAACCAGGCTGCTGACGACACTGAGGGAGAATATTTAACCTCTCTTCTGAGCCTACTAGACAAGGTAAAGAGGACACCCACAAGGCAAGAACTCTTCCCCAAGACAAGGAGTTAGAGGTAGAGAGGAATCCTGCACTTCATTTGCTCCTGAAACTATCAGCTTTTTCTTTTAACTACAGTAGTCTGTCAAGAAACAGTAATCCACAAACAAATTTTCCTTCTTCCAAATCCTTGTTTCCTACCTCCTCATGAACACACAGTTTCCCACGCACACAAAGCTGCCCTTGAAACCCCAAGAGGTGTTTTTGAAACTGGAGCTCCACAAGTCAGATAGGACACAGTTACACAGGAAAAAAAAAAAAAAGTATTTACTACTCATGGCCAAGCAATAAAAATACCATTCAGGCAACTGTTCAAACTGTGGAAAGAGACCAAGTTACACGAACTTTATTTGCTCCCTTCCCACACACAGGCTCCCTGGCAGATGAAACACAAGCGAGACCCCATTAGTATGCTCAGGAGGTGAAAGCTTGGGTTTGCCAGCATTTTACCAGTCATCAACCAGAGCATGTCAAAGTGCAGCCCAACAGGCTGCATAATTAGGCAGGTTCTGGCATTTTTCAGTGGCCAGTGCAAGGAGCTGTCATAAAACCCATCGCGGTAAGGCATAACAAACTCCCAGAAACAGGACCAGGCTGCACAAGGAAGAGCAAAGCCTAAGCAGTAAGTGATGTTGAAATCACTTATATAAAGGCTGTATGAGCACATAAATAAAGGGGGATGGATGAACTACTTCACATCTAACTTCAGCGTGCTTGGCCCCACAACCACGGTGTGCAGGCGTGTGTGACATTCTCGGGTGCCTTTTTCAAAAAGGAAAAAGAGAATGCCAGCCTTCCTCCTGCCAGCACAGAGCTGAGTGAATGAAGTGGCTCTGTTTGTGGAGCCACTTTGTCACCTGCTACCTGAGTCAATCACGGGGGAAGCTGGGACATCCATTTACTTTGGCGTTTCACAGGGATGTGCCAGCATTCTCAGCTCAGTCTCCTCTTCTGCAAGCTCCAACAGTGACAGCCTCCAGATACTGCTCCTCCCGGCTGAGTCTTTCCATCCCTTCAGCCTGGCTCTGACCTGAATCTGTATCAAATTCCTGGGCTTCTGGGCAAGGATCACTTTCCCCGTAGCCGTTCCCTTGAACTCTTGTCCTTGTTGTAACCCTGACCAGAGGCATGAGAGGCCGGCAGAGAACACTCGCGGTGGAGCAAAATCTGTTCCTGCAGCCACTTCTGACCTCCTGATCCCAGAAGGCGGCCGTGGCTGCTAGCAAAGTTCTGCTCCGTGCTTCAAGCCCTCATTTTAAACACTTTTCAGACTGAAAAAGCCTTCAGAAGAGAAAATCAGAACCAGCAACGTTCAATTTAATAAGACCTTTGAAAGTATGTGCAGCGTAACAAAGAAACATCCTGTTTAATCTGTCATTTGATCAAACACAGAAGACTTAGAAAAAAGGGTGCTGTTGGACACAGAAATGCAACAATTTAAATGTCAAATTCTTACTCTAAAGCACAGAGAAGTTACAATAGTAACCATAAGTTATGTTAGTAATTGTGCACCAAAATCAGTGCGCATTTTTATCCTCTCCAAATTTTTCCCAAGAGTAATTGAACTATTCCTCTTTTTACTGAAATTTCAAAAATACAGACATTTACCTGATGCACACACTTGGAACAGAATTTAATCTCGTCTTGAAGTGGTTTAATGGTTAAAAAATAGCACCAGGGTCTAAGAGACATCATGCAGTTCTAGATTCATAAAATACTTTACCCACTTATACTTTAATCTGGATTAGAGCATGGCCAGTCGATGCTGCTGTACAAATATTTGGCAACAGCCACAGCCAGCTGCCATGCCAGAAATGTATTAGGCAGAAGAGAAGAGAACTGCTCATCTCATGCGCATTTCATGTCAAAATATATCATCTGTGACTGCACATCACACCTCAGCATGGCTTTGTGTGGAAGATAAAATGCTCTGATTTACAGCATTATAGATGTTTGCTAAATGCCTTAATTGCCCTATCTTCTTTCAAAGTGGCGCTTCATTATTAGCTTACAGAGTGTGCTGTTTCAGGCAGATAATTTTTTCTTAATTCTTCATTGACACCTTAAAAATCTGTATTTTACTAATATTCCTTTGAATAAGAAGAGTGTCTGCTTTACCTCAGCATTCAGTGATGAACAGCCACAGTCAGCTCCTCGTTACTATGGCAATATTACATAGGAGCTACAGAAACAGACTGATGCTTTTATCTTCCCCCTTTGTACCTAGAATATACTCACTTCCCCCCTCCCCTTCTTTATTTTTGAACAAAACAGCCACAAAGAGGGATGGTGAATCATTCAGAGAATCAAAACAAAGGTTATTCTATTAACTTTGTTGTTATATTAACTGAGGATAAATTACAGGTCTGTGAGTGAGATATAAATGCCAAAGACCTTCAGATATGTTCTTGCAAACAAAGTGGGGTTTTTTTATGAAAAAAATATTTAAAAAAACCCCTTAGTGACCCACTCTTCTTGTTTTTCAAGCAAAGCTGAACCCCTTTGCTCTTTAGCTGTACCCAGGCAATGGTGAGAGCAAGGATCACTCACACAGCCTGCTCTTTCCCCTGAAAACAACTAAACCAGTCGGTGTAGACACATTTGTCTCTATCAGCTGCAATGAAATCCCATTTTCCATGTGACACCATCCAGGAGGTAACAGAAACAGGCTCCTGCATGACTATTAATGCCACCTCATCTCTATTCATTTGCTGCTAACCAGCAGTGGTTTAAGCCCTCCACTCTAACTCCCCCCAAGATTTATAGCAAAATACCTCATTTGCATCTCGTGACTCCACCCCTGGGGAAAGCTGTCCCTGTTTCTGTCAGTCAAAGCAAACCAGATGAGGAGAGGTTTCCAGCTCACAGGATGTGATGGTTTGGGAAGCAGGCATGTTAAGCAGCTCAGTCAGCTGAGCCAAGGCAGGAGCTCTGCCACAGCTGGGGATCAGCCAGTGGTGGCACAGGGTGGCTACAAGCAGTTTGCTGAGCTCCTTCTGTTCTGCTTACAATCTGTGTTCACCCACCAGAGGTTAGAGATACAGCTCTTGCCTTCAAATTTCTTTTCAGATTCATCAAAAAAGAAAAATAAAAAAACCTGTAAATTCTCCCCTAAAAAAATCAGCTCTTCAAACTCAAGAAATATATGTTTAGGATTTCTAAATGGTACACTCCTGTTGTTCATTCCGATGAGAGTACCATTTAGCAAATAACTTTTTGTAGTCCATGGTTCTACTGACACTTCAGTACTGCCTTAGACAACCCATTTTTCTTTCTCCTTTGCCCCACTCTACAGTCTTGACAGCTACACATTCTCTATGTATGTTCTTCTGGCTTTCAGCATTTTTAAAATACCTTGCCATGGAGGTAGAGATTCCTGATTACCACATTTAAGCCTATGGGCCATTGGTTTACTCTTTCAGAAATTTCATTAAACTCTTACACGTAACCTGCATACTCCAAATAATCCACAAATTGCAAGATTGTTATCTCAGGCAGCTGGGAGAAGAAATATAGTGGCACACATTCCATAAGGACTCCAGAAAAAGAAAAAAGAAGACACCCCAGCAGTAAACTGTCAGTATGACCCATAACAAGGTTACCAATAGGCATGTGAATAGCATTCTTGCACAGTAAACTTTCCCAACGTGCCAGGAACCAAAAACCAGTCCGAAAGGCATTGTAAACATCAATAAAAATTCAATATTTGCTGTTTCACAGTAATTGCCCCCTGCAATATTGCCAGATTAAATTAAAGATATCATGGTGATCATTAAGAGTATCTGGGTCAGACTATTTCCCACTTTGACAGAATCTTTTTGTAGCCTCACTGGGAAAAATAAGAAGCCATAAGATTGAATACAATAGATTAATGTTTTCCATGTACTTGTAATTTAAAGGAGTCACTTGCTAATAACATCCTGTGCATTATCCTTCAGATACAACAGCCAACCTAATTATTTCTACCCTAAAATGACGTGTGTGAAGTCTACACGCATTTTCCTCAAAGCTAAAGAAGCTCAGTGACTACTATGAACTGAAGAACATCCATTCTCTCCAGACCACATGAATACAGTGAGCAGTACAAAATATCCCCATAACAAGTACTTAGCACTAGGGCATCAGCGTTCTATTTTAATGATGTTTGTGCAGAGTGTTTGTGCCTGTCCAAAGAAGAGATTTCAGGCATTGCAAACTGACAGGAAGCAGGCACAAGGACATGTAAGACAGACCACTTGGTTAGAGGCATTAAATTCACTCAATATCTGTTCAGCACTTCACACGGTGGTAAAAGAACAAAATCCAGTCACACACAGCCCCACACAACAGCCTCACGAAAACGTTTATTCAACTGTTGACTCTTTTTCTGTTTGCTTTGAAACTTTGCACTTCAGGGGTGAGGTTCAGAAGGGGAGAAAGGTTTATCTCACTCTCAGGAACTATATGAGGAGTTATAACAGTGGTTGCTGCAGGAGAAAAGCACAGGGAGGACTGTATTATATGAGCATCTATTAAAATGGCTGGTGCTCTGTAAGGATCTTCACATACTAGGCACTAAGCAAATAAAACGCTTTCCAAGAACAGACACATCATTACTGCATGGATTGTGTTAAAACAAACAAGCAAAAACGACTGGCAAAAAGCCGAGAGAGAAAAGTGAAGCCACAGGTCCTTGCTGAGGACTATTCCCTGTTTCCCGGGCCGGGCCGCTGCAGGGGGAGCGGGCGATGCGGCCCCAGGGCGGGGCGGCCCCGCTCGGTCCCCGGCGGCAGCCCCGGGATGTTCGCGTGGTTCCCCATCCCAGAGGAGCGGCACAGCCCCGCCGCGGGACACCCCGCCCCCTGCCCACCAGCTTTTCCCTTGACAATCGCTCTCAGGTGCTGCTTCACGCACCGAGAGCCTTTTCCGCAGACTTTCGTTTTATTTGCTCCTATTTCTGTCCTAGTCCTAAATAGCCTCTGTTAGTTTTAATTTAAAGCATTTAAAGTTTGGTCGCTTCGTGCTGTTCCCACTCGGGTTTTGCTATTCTGAAAACTCCCTGGCAAAGCAAACGCTGTGATTCATTTCCCAGCCCCTCGCTGCGTGACGCACCGGCCCGGCTGTTGGGACCATGCTGGCGGGTGAAACCCTGGCAGCCAAGAGAATGTTAAAAAAAAAAAAAAAAAATTGGAATACCAGAATTTATTACAATTTGCTCTCTCCTGTGCTAATTGCTAAGAAGGTAATAGCTTCGGTGCTAATTTATTTTTGTTTAATTAGGAACCTTTTTTTTTTTTCTTTTCGTTCAAAGCTCAGCTCTTACCAGCACTCAGAACTGTGATGGTGACAGGAAAGCAAATGGAAGCATTATATTCCTTTTAGTCAGAGTGCTGAGAGCTGAATATCAGTTGACCCTAGCTGAACAGTTCATTTAACCAAAAAGGAAAACTAATTTGAGGTGTAGAAATCTTAGCGTTTTTATTACACCCAACACTTCCACCCAAAATGTGAGCCCTCACCATAAGAATGACCTAATGTCACTGTCGTGCAGCTGGCAATTAAGCACCACAGCAGCCACTCATTCATCACCCTCCCTGCCCCCACCAGTGGAATGGGGAGGACAATCAACAGTAGGATTTGTAGACATCAGAAGAGTTAAATAACTAAAACAAAGTAAAATATAGTAATAATGATAATAAAAACAAACCAAACCAAACAAATGATGCACAATGCAATTGCTCACACCCACCGACCGATGCCAGACTCCATCCCCAAATCTAGATCGACTCCCCTTCTGGGTAGCTCCCCCAGTTTATATACTAGGCATGATATTCTAGGACATGAAAACATCCCTTTGGCCAGTTCAGGTCACCTCTCCCAGCTACACTCCTTCCCAGTTTTCCTTTTGTGTACCTCCTCACTGGCAGAGCATGAGAGACAAAAAAAAGTTCTTGACGTAGGACGAACACAACTTAGCAAAAATCAAAAGCTTTCAATGTGTTATCAGCATTATTCTCATGCTGAATCAAAACACAGCCCTGTACTGAGAAGAAAATAACTTTATCTCAACCAAAACCAGGACAGTCATTAACTCAAGACAGCTGACTGCAAAACACAGACTGCATGTTTTCGATATCTTCAATTTTATAAAAAAATAGAAACAAACCAAGAAATCTTTAAGCCATTCCAGAACTCTCAGCCCTCAGTATATGTTGCAAAGAAGGGAAAAAATGGCTCTAAAATAATGTCCTTCAAACATAATCTGTAACAGCTCTTTCAGTAGAAATAAAAGGGACTGAAAGACCTCATTGCCTCACTATATATCTATGTATCTATACACTCAGCTTACTCTTATTACTGGGAACCAGCTTCTTTCTCTGGAAGTAGCTCCTAACTCATACCACATCCCTTTGCTGGCTTGGTCCTGCAGCTGGGTGAGATCCAGGTGAGGGCCCATCAGCTGCAGGCATTCATTCAGTGAAGCTCACAGCGTTTTCCCCGTGCTCTCAGAAGAAGCAAGAGCACCTATGAATAACAATTACCACCACTATTTCCGGAGACTATTGCTGCGAGATTTCCTCCCTGGGAAGGGAATAGAAACATTCACATCTTTCTGGGAGGCCAAGAGGTGAACTGCAGTAACTTTGGTTATGCTAGTTAGCTGGCACTGCTTTGGGCTCCCCTCCTTGCAGCAGTGTCAGCCAGGAGCTCGCACACTGCCACACCTGGTCACTGCAAAACGGTGACCTCTCTTCCAGCAAGTGCCAAAGCCAAACCTTCTCTAAACCCTCTTCCTCTCTTCACGAAACCACCAATGGGAAGAGGCTTTGATTAAGAGAGAAAACGGAATGTGCCTTTACCTCACAAAAACAACCCACAAAACCAAAGAAAGAGCCCCCCTAACCGAAAGGGCAGTCGTGGTCAAGACAGACACTACCCTACTAGTCCTCACAGGATAGCAGCCCCCAAACTGATGCACTCACCCAGCTGTGTGTCAGATCCCTTAGGCACAGCTGGGAAGGGTGTGAGATGGTGGAGATGTTTGACAACAGCTCAGGGAATACTGTTTGTCAGGGCTTTAAAAGCATTCTGATGAGGAAGATCACAAAAGAAGACAAAAACTGGGCAACAACGTGCTCCTCCCTCAGCTTTGAAATAAAAAAATGGTACTAACTGTGTCAGTGGAGAAAGTCCAGAGTTGGGCTAGAACCCAAGAGTAAACTCAGTGATGCACAGGGCTGAGGTTGTTCAGTTAGAAAAACACAGGCTTCACCTATGTCTGGCCTCTCAGCCTTGCTCAGGAGCAGCAACACTATTTATTAGCTACCTAAAAAAAAAAAAAAAAAAAAAGAAAGACATAGAATATGTGTTGCTTAGGGGTTTTTTTCCACTGTAAATCACACTGACATGTTTGGAGGAAGAAGCTATCTACCCCAAAGGATTTATCGATTATTTTAAGCATTCATGGCACCAGCTGCTCCTAACTCTCAACAGCTAAAAGGGTTATGAGTGGGAGGCTTAGGCTGAGGCATTTTGAAGATGGCTAATATACTGTAAAAAGCAAATGTAGTGACTTCCAGGTTGCTTGTTGGTTCTTATGGCAAGATCAGATCAATGCCTCCTGAAAAGTGTTCCTGAAGACACCTGATCTGTTCACCAGTACACAATCAGAAAGGTTCTTACATCAATACTTACACTGGGGTGCAGCTCCATAGGCTGAGAACTGGGGGGAGCTGGCAGTGGCCTTATCTGTCCACAGAAAGCTCTCTCACCTTGACTGAGCACAGGTGCAGCAGAAAGACAGAAAAGATGCTGTTTCACAGCATCCCACTTGAATTTTCCAGTTATGCCAACCACAACCTCTCCTGAACACGTGTGTGAGATGGAGGAAGGCTCACTGACTGGGGATCAGTGGGATAGGAAGTTTTGGTTCTCAACACTTCATATGGCTTTTGCTCTCTCATCAAGAAAAGGAGGAGTGACTAATTCATTATATGATGCCTACTGACACACAATTAAATAATGGATCTTGGAGAGCAGTAGCTATTCCGCACTAAGACAAATGCAATGACTTATTTGTGGGTTTTCACCACTTTCTGAATTTCCAAAGGCATTTTTGACTTTTGAAACTTGCTACTGGGCTCATTTGTCTATTATAACACATATTAATGAATTAAATAAGCAGTTTTATTATGTTTAGCGACAATTTTTAGATACTAGAATCCAAGAGTTTTCTTTTAAACTGAAAAAATACCAAGAGGCAAGCAACATGCAAAAGGAACAGAAGCCAATGCTGGTTTGTAGGAAGTAACCTCCTCTGTCTATTCTCGTACCACTTGTAAGATTTCTGAGCATTTCAGCTGGAAGTATTCAGAACACTAAGGGCATAATTTCTAATTCAAAGAGACCAGAAAGGTGGCAATACCGAAAACAATAAATCTTGATGTTACCATTTAGTGAAGTAGTTACTATTCCAAGCAGACATTAGTTATATGACTTCAAAGAGTCCAGTGGCTCTTAGCATCCAGCCCAAAATCAGGACTGCATAGCCTCATTTTAGGATGAGGCCATCTCAGGCCCACTTCCAGTTACCAAGTACAATTACTTACCTAACATAAAAGAGCTACATAATCAGTTTTGTTCAAATAAATTCTTTGGGGGAAATAAACACATAAATAAAATCTATCCAGGCAATTCCCAAGTTCTCAAATTCTTCTTTCTAGGAGCAGGTTCTTTCTTTTTCAGAGTTGGCAGACCTTCAATTCCAATCTCTCTTACCCCCAGTTCACACTGCATTTGCTGCAGCTGTGCATTCAAATGTATTGAATTTTTTGCCATACTTCAGACTCTGAACAAAGCAGCTTTCAGCCTCACAAGTAAGCTTTAACATACTTCAGCCCCTAATGAGTGAATCGCTTTTCATTGCAACTGGAGATACTGACTGTAGTTAATATGAAACCATGGAGCAGTTTAAGGAACAACACTAAGGGTCCAGGAAGCTCATTTATAAACTCACATTCCCAAAACAGAAACAAAAGGAGAACTCAGCTAACAGCTTAAATACTATAATTTCCATCATTGTTAGAAGATGGAAAAACAACAACAAAAAGTGAGTCTGACGTCAATCCAGCATATAGTAAATTTGGCAGGAAATTTGCAATTGTTGAGATTTGCTTGAAGATGTTAATGAAAACTGGTAATGTGGCAGAACTACATGCAAACTCAGCTAAAATGATATGAAAATTCTTTGGTTTCATAGCTATCACTACAAATTACTCTACATTTGCTTAAATGAAATAGAATTAGTCTCCATAAATTTTCATGCCCCATGCTTTTGTCTCTGGCCTTTGAGCATAGCTATTTTACAATTGCCTTATATTGGTTCCTTATTTTTTCAATGGCAGTATCAATGCATTTAATAAATAAATATTTTCTCAAACCATCTCCCCTGTCATTCCTTAAATTTCAGGTGAAAAAAATGAAAAAAGTGCTTGAACAAACATGGAGCAAAACAAAATGCAGCACATTGCTACATCGTGCAACTAATATACAGAAAGGTTTATCTCACATGGTGTAATGAAATAGTCAGCACAGACATCATTTGGTGTAAACAACTGACGTCTTAGTGAAATTTGTAATACCGAATTTGTGGCACTAAAGTTTTACTCCACTAAGTAAATTCAACTGGATGTGTTCATACATGTTCAAACATTCACTTGCAAAATACCTATAGAATCACAGTAAATGCTTAGGTCTGACTGTTGTTCTGAGAAGCTGGATAACAACAATACAAGAGCAACAGTAGGTGGCCGAGGCACTAAGCTTGATAAAGACTTACCCTTCCCTTTCCGCCCGTAATTTTTGTACATTTGGCCTCTCACGCCCCCTCCTCGCCTCTCCCAAAACACAGAGCTCTAAGGAGCACCAGGCATGGCCATAGCCCGGAGCGGGGAAGGCTGCAGCGGGCCCCGGGGATGGAAGGCCGGGGGACGCTGACAAAGGATGCTGCTCTGTTCTCCCTCCCTCCTTCCTTCCTATTCCACGTCGTACATTGGCAGCAGCTCGAAAGGTCGGATGTATCTGAATTACGGCCTGGGAGGGGATGAAATCGCCAAGTCCATGCAGAGACCCAGCCGCTCCTCTCCCGTTTCCCGGCGCAGGGGACCGGAGCAACCTCTGCCCACGCCGCGGCCGCCCGCACTGCCCCATCCTCCTCCCGTTGTCCCCGTCTGTCCCCGGGAGGGTTGCTCCCCGCGGGCGCGGGGGCCGGCCCTGCTGCCATCTGCCCCGGCAGCGACCGGCTCGCCCCCGCCTCTCGGTACCCTGCCTCCGCCGCCTCACCGAATCCGCGGCTCTGCGTCTTCTTCGGAGCCGAGATGTCGGCCACTGTACCGAGGAGCAAACGTGTGAGCGGCACAGGCTCTTCGCACGGTGACCAGCCCGCCATCCTTACCTTGTGGACACCGAAACAGCGGACACCGCCAACCTGGGACAGCCCAACGCGAAGCTACCAAGGCGCAAAGGCTATCGCAACACAAGAGTGCTTTATTCAAATAAATAAAAATGAACTTTTATGTACAAATATACAAAACCATTACGCACATTTTATAAAGTAGTCAGAAATCTTTAAAAAAACCGCGAGGGTGGAGGCAAGACGCCCACAGCCGGTGCTCTCCCTCCCAGCACCCAGGCACCGGCGGGCGGAGGCCGGCGCCGCTCCTTTGTCCCTCGCCCCGGCGGCGGCGGCGCCCCGAGGATCGGCTCTGGGCCAGGGGCTCCGCTGCCCGGCCCCCGCCGCCACCCGCCCGGGCTGCCCTGGCGCCGACAACAGCACACGGAACACGACAGCGCGGATGGCGGCCCCACCTCCCCCCGGTCCGACCGCTCTGGCAGCCCCCGCCGTGCTGCTCCCGGGTCCCGGCGGGGCTCAGAGGGTGCCCAAGTGCGGCAGCGTCTCCAGCCGGTCGGGGTGGTCGCGGCCGGCCGCACTCTCCACGCCGCGCAGCCACTCGGTGCATTTCCGCACCAGCCCCTCGTCCGCCGCGGCCCCCGCCTCCTCCTCCTCGTACTCCTCGTCGTCGTAGCGGTGCCGGTCGTTGAGCAGCGAAACCTTCAGCAGAGCGCGCAGGTCGCCGCGCCGGGCCGGGGCGGCTCTGCCGGCGGGGGAGGGTGCGGGCTGCCCCCGCTGCCGCTCCAGGCTGCGACGCTGCAGCACCCGGATGGCCTCCGGGGGCAGGCTCAGCGAGAAGCGCCCCGCCNGTGGACGAGGAGCCCCAGCCGCCGGCGCGGAATGCGAGCTCGCTCTGCGCCGACAGCCGCCGATTTTCCCTCTCGATAACCCGTCCCCCTTCCCGCCCTTCGCCCGCCCCGGGAACACCCTTCCCCGGCGCGGGGTGGGCGTGCGGGCGGGGACGGGGGTCGTGCCGGCACTGGCCGCCCTCCCGAACGAGCCGCACTGGCCGGGCTCGATGCGGCACTACTCCGGCACCTTTTCCCGGTCTTCTCCCGCCCGCCCCACAGCAGAGCCGAAGTAAAGAAGGGTATAGCGGAGCTCACGCCCCGAGGGCAAACAGGCTTTAAATTCCTCCCGAAGTCCTCAAGCGTCCAAGCGTGAAAAAGCAGTATTTTAAAATCATGTTAAACTCTCTTGTCATCTTAAAAACATGAATGATACTTTGAGCTCCTTGATTACTTGAAATATCGTGAATAAGGGCAGGCAGACAGGACAAGAGACAGACACTCAGACAGACACTCAGACCTAGGGCCGACTCAGACTTTGTGGACAAGGGCTGCCTGGCTTGGTAATGAAGACCATAATCCAGAGATCCTTCTTTCTAGCCTCCATGCCTTCTGTGACAGAGGTAAAGCACATCCCCCGTTGGTTTAGGGTTTTTTTGTTTGGTTTGGTTTGGTTTTGTTGGGGTTTTTGTGCAGGTTTTTTGTTTTATTTTGGGGATTTTGTGTTTTGTTTGTTTAGGGTTTGGTTTTTTGTGATGTACAAGGCAGCAATTTCCTACCTTTTCAAGTACCCTAGCCAACAACAGAGGAGAGGTTTCATGGAGCAGTAATAAGAAAACACATTTCCGATGGATCCAAGATTATTACCACCACTCCAAAATTTAGCCTTAGAAATCACGGCATATAATTCCTACAGCATTTACTTCAAAATACTGTTTTAACTAGGGTACCAAAACTTTATCAAAAGATGGCTAGCATGTAGGCAATCCACAGGGTCAGAGATCTTCCCGCCTGTGGTTCCACACTACCAAAATGGGTATTATCATACTGTGAAGATTCCTAACTGTGAGCTCTTGGAATACTCAGACACAGTAAACAAAGACAGGAAGGAGCAAAAGATACAGGCAAAACAACAGAGTGTGTGCTCTGTATGCAGATGGAGGAAGTGAATCCTTAAATGCTCAGGAGAGGAAAATAAGAAGGCACATGATGTAACTAACGGACCAAAGTACACATAAAAGCATACCAGTACATGGAACTTTTGGTTCTTGAACCCATTCTCTCTTGGTGACCTAAGTGTTAACAGATGAGTGGTAACTTCATCATTTACCATAGTGGATAAATAAATTTAAAAATTTTGAAAAACCGATGCCATTCTAATTAAAGACTACAGTGAAGGTGATTGTGTACCACCAGAACTGGTGGGTGATGGGCAAAACCAGCTCTGGAGCAAACGAAGGCCTGGCCCTGAAGCCACAGTGGGATGGGATCTCCCCAGGGTCAACAGCAGCAATTAGAGAAGGGGCAGTCACTTCCAGGATGATGTCCATCACCACCTACACACATCTACTTCATCTTCAATGCAAACTGAAAACTAAGAGGAACTACAAATTCACGCAAGGGTGCCCCAGCACCCAAGGGCTGTGGGCAGAGCTGGAACAGCTGTCACTTCATCACACAACACTAGCGAGCCCAAGAGCCTGCTGTGGGGCCAGGACTAACTGGCCCCCTATCACCAGCAGGGAGGATGCCTCCCTGGCAATTTACTGTTACTAATCAGTTAAAAGGTGTGGCTTCGTTGGAAGTCTAGCTGCCAAATAATGCAATCACCCTGTACACAGCTTCCCTAAAAGTGGTTGCTATGTTTTGCAACATAAACTGAGATTTAACAGGAACACACTGTACCTCAATTTGTCTCTTTAGCCTGAACCCTGAGTACTAAAAAGACTGGGGTTTTCCCCTTCCTGACACTGAAGATCGTGTCATTCAAAGCCATTCCTTCTTCTATATCTGTGGATTAACAGAAAAAAAAAATCCAAACCAACTCAGTTTTGAACACACATAATTAAGCACATTCACCCTGTGCAAAAAAATCCCTCCTGCAATATAATATCAACCATCAAACATTAAAGATTTAACTTTGTTTCAGAATAACTGGATAGTTCTTAGTTGAAAAAATTAGAAATGAGAACCTCTTACTGAAGCCAGGCAAAGTGTTAAGAGTACTTCACTTCAATCTATTACCAGATTAAGTCAGAGTGAACAGTTTGTCAAAATACTAAAAACAAAGAACCTTTAAAGTCACTTCTGCAAATTTACTAAGCAAATTTGGATATAGTCATATACATATCCCCCTTTTATGCTTTCATATTTGTTCAAGTGTAATGCTGAAATTTTCAGCCCTCTATAGCTGATTCCTAAAAAATGTATTAGGCACTTTTAAAATGAATTTATTTCAAAAGTCTCATGTATACATTAGCCATAAGTTCTTTTAGTAAAAAGTATTTAGGTATGAAAGATTTTTTTAAAAAAAGTCATTTAAAATACAACTTTTTAATAAAATCCAACAGGTTTTAAACATACCTTTCACATTCTCATTAAGTTTTTTCCTTAAGGCACATGTATAGACATTTCAAAGGAGCAGTTAATCACAACTCTCCAAATCTTTACAATGTTTATAAAACTGTCTTTGGAAAAGCATACAATGGATAATATACAAACATCAACGGCACATTGCAAATTTTAGACAGAACTGTAAATGAAATCTTTATGCATGCTACCCAGACCGTAGTGACTTGCCTCCACTGGGGAATAAACTGTTACTGGATACAAAGTAGTGTTAAGACTACTCTGCATGAAGTATTTAAATGTACTTTTTTGTTAAAAAAAAAGAACAAAAAAACCCCAGCCTGGAAGTTCCAGGGTAAACACAAATAATTCTCCAAATTTATGTTAAAAACTGTTTCTAGTAAAAATTATTTAATCTCCCAAGTGCAAAAGGCAAGGAAAATACTAAATTGCTACTGGGTATTTCAGAAGTGGAAAAGTAGAGTTTTCTGAGCAAAATTTACAGAGGAAAAAAGTTGCCTTTTAAAGCAAACAGTGGTTCCTGGTTTTAATTTACCCTAGACAGGACGAGAAGCATTTAATCACAGCATCCCTTTAAAAAAAAAAAAAAAAGAAAAAGTCAGTTAGGATATGTTATTGTTTCTATACATCTAAACCATTACCTATTTACAATTATAAATATGGCAGAAATTAAAGACAGATATCAATAGTCTATCAAATGCAGGATCTGTGTGTGAGCGCCTCTACCAAGCCAGCTAAAGTCCAGGCTCCAGCCCAGTCTGTCCCAAGGGTCTTCCAGGCTGTTTGCAGTGCAGCCCATGCTAAAATGCAGACGCAGTGTTGGGAACTGCTCTGCAGCACACGGGGAGGCTGAGCAAAGGGCACAGCCCCATTTCGCAAGGGCTGCCCAGCAGGGGCACAGCTGAAGAGCGCCCAATCCACAGCAGGGCACAGCTGCCAGGACTCCAAGCCACACTGGAGCTGGGCCATCACAGTGCAGGAAATAAAGCACAGGCTGAAGGGTTTAAAGGGTGCACTGACAGTGCAGGATGGAGAGAGCTGGTTCAGCCTTAAGGTTTGGAAGATCTGGAGGGTTCTATTTTTTCAATCAACAATAAACTGTTTTCTGTTTTCTGACTCTTAAATCACTCACTTTAGACTCCTTTATTTTTATTTTTCCCAGAAAAGTAACAACTTACTAAAGAGTGGACTTTGTATTCTGTTGCTAGTCAGTTTCAAAAATGAAGAAACATACTATCATCACTCCTTAATGTCACTTGGCTGTACTGGGTTTTGGTTTTGTGGCATTTGTTGTTATCATTTGGGTCTGGTTTGGTGGGGCTTTTTGTTGCCAAGCCAACAGGAGAGCTACCATTAATTAAAGAAAAAACAAACAGAAACCAAGAACCTCCACCCCAACAAACCCATGAACTAGTATACTGTTCTGAAGAGCAAACCATGAATAGAGTTAAACCAAGGAGTGGTAATTTTTTGAAATCAAGAGAAATGCATTCTTTAAACAAATGACATAATACTATTCTCTGGCACTTAGCACGGTTTAGATCATTGTTCCCATAAGAAAGGCAGCCTATACGACATATTTATGATACCACTCCACATAAGCAAATAACTCAGTAATCCCTAAAGAAATCACAGTATTATTAGAAGTGGTCTACATAAAATTCACTTCTCATAAAATCTAACAGATAAATAAACCCAAAGAAATTAACTGATGCATATGATCTAATGTTTTTCTCCCCAAAACTTAGAAGTACTGTTGGTAGGGAAGAAAAACTCAAGAGAAACCAGAAGGTCAACTTGTTTTCTCTACAGAGCAGACCATTTAAAAAAAGAGAAAAAGAGGAATGAACCTACTGAAACTGTCTCATGGACACAAGAATTCAGAACACGACTTTTGACTGGGTTAGCCTGAGTTGTCAGAAATAGTACAACAACAGTTTGAAGCCTGAGTTCAGTTCTTTTACTCACTGTAATTATCAACTACTATCTTAAAAAAAAAAGTCCTTCCTAGATGAAATCTGAAGCTTAAAAAAAACATAGTACAGATGTTTTGGCAATGCTGCAGGAAAATACCAGATGAAACGGATAGACAATACTTTGTATTCTTTTTCCTCACACTTCTACTACAGAAGACCTCATTAAATGATATGGAAGTGCTTAATTCTTTAAAAAAAACACTTTTGAAAAGACCAAACTGCATTTTACATGAATCACAGAAAAAACAGATTAGTACATTTGATTACTTGCATGTGTTTTCACTATGTGTTTGGTCTGCTTTCATTCCCTTTTTGTACGCACAAGAATGAAAGAGAAGAGAGAAGCTTGCCAGAATGAAAATAAAGACAAAGCGTTGCCTTTGTCCCTCCTAAAAATGATGGAGGAATTCAGAAATAGGAACAGAAGCTGCCACTATGTTGCTCGTTTGCTTTTAACTAGGACCTCAGATCCACAAGTTACCTTTAATTTTAGTACCAGAAAAGTCACAATTGCATTACTGTCTTGTTAAATCATTGCAGAATTTAAACAAAACCTTGATTTTCAGTGATGGAAACTAGAGAGAAATTTATTAAAGAGAATTACTATGTATTGTAGTTCTATTTAAAGCTTATATTAAGCATGACTTTTAAGTTCAGCTATGCCATCTTCTAAAAATTAAAAGAAAAGGGAGGATGTTACATTTTTCCACACATGTAAAGTACTTTTTCCCCCTCCCCAGCATAAAGGTAACTGACTTTTGTTAAGACGGAAATTATTACGCAGACTCACCTTGCAAAAGGAATATAAGACAGACTATACCTGAAAAAAAGAGGAAAAAAGTATATTTGCAGAGTGATCATGTTTCTCCTAGAACCAAATTATTTCACTTTAGCTCGGCATTAATAAAAGCAACCTGTTGTAACAAAATTTTAAACAAGGTTACCTATTCAATTTAATGCTTACCTGAGAAAAGATGACATGTTTGGACAAGAACTAAACATATTGATAAGGACTTGGTGGTTTACTTTTTCCTTGTTTGGTTAGGCATTCTTCTTTTTTTTTATGTAGTTCAAAACTTCTATTGCACATGAACTTAAAAAAACAGACTGACTATTACCAAATCCAAAAGGATTAGAAATTTCTGGGAAAACTGTATTCAAGATAATAGAGACAACTTTTTCCAGTTTAAAAGACAATCTAAATTACTATGCAAACATAAATCTAATCATATTATTTATGTCACTAAATACAGATACATGCTGTAGGATGAATAATATTCCACAATTGTGACACTCAAACAGCTGATAATTCCGTTATTCTCTGAAACTTGCTTCTGACAAGCCTCTAGGCAGTGTTCTGTTCTCACGCCCAGCCTGATCAAACCCCAGGACACTTAACGAATGGGAACTGTCTGCTGCAAACACAGGGAGCACAGTCTGAGCTAGTGGTCTTCCCTCTATCTAGCACCACGCCCAACAGTCCCTGTCCTGAACAAATGGTTCCTTGTCCTCAGACCCACGTTCAGTATAGACCCTGTGTATTCAGGGCAAGTTCAAACAAGAACTGTGGTCACCTTGGGTAGCCTGAGAGACAGCACCAAGTAATTCACCTGGGACAAGGACACAAAGTGTGCATCTCTGTGGAGAAAGCAGTAACTTCCAGAACTTCTGCCAGGCTTGCAAGCATCCACCTGACTGCACTCACACACTGCCAAACCCAGCCCCCGAGTGCACTCATGGTCACCACAGTACCTGCTGCACTAAATTCATCCTCACACATCCACCCACTCCTTACCCAGTGCTGCTGTACATTCCCAGGGCAAGGCATACCCTATGCAAATGTTTTTTAGTTTCTTTCACTTCAAAAATGAAAAATTAGTTAGAATTCAAAAAAGAGGAGATTATACTGTTACTTTTACAGCACAAAAAGCATGACAATTTTTTTGCATATATATTCCTTTCATAAGGCTTCAGATAAGTTCACACATTGCAGAATATACTTCAAATTACCATTTTTGCAAGACGATTGAATATAGATTTTGCTGGAGTTACACAATCTAGCTGAGAAAAACAGATTGAGGCTAGCATTTGGGCACACATATATGTGAATCATATATATATAGGTTTATAATCGTGTGGGTGTAGGGGCAGGGAGAAGAAATTAAAAAGGATTTTAAGACTCTTACCAGGTCATTGCCAAGAACTGCAATATGCAGAATAACATCGCCAAACCTTTTTTGTTCCACTAAGTAAAAATAAAGCAAATACTGCAAGTTAGTTCATTTTGCACCACACCAGTCTATAGTGTAAACAATTGGCACAGTCTGTTCAATCAAAAATTGAGTTAACTGACAATGCCTACATTTCCTTGTCTTAATTTGTTATTTCTTTCCCAACAACTCTCCATTCATTTTATCTATCACTCCATTAGCATCATGCTATGAAAACCTTTTCTAGCTTTGAAAACAACTAACAACATCAGTGTTAACACTCACTCACATCACTGTACTTCTGCAAATACAGAAGGTCATTCCAGTGACATATTTACTTCTATGGAATGTAACTACAGACAGTTTTCAACTAAGATACTTGAAGATACTTCTAGTTTTTTTCCGTTGTCTTAACCAGCTTAATATTCTGTATCCATAGCTTCTAAAGATGACTACACACTCTCTGATATCTTCTGACACAAGTATGAACCACTGAACCAATATTTTAACTTGCTTTTCTTAGTTTTTATTCTAGAGGTCTGCAGACTGAACCTGATGCTCTAGATTTTGCATTCCCATCTACATCACATGCAGGTGGAAGGATTTGCTTTACAGCCAGCAGGCTCATCACTCCACCTAAGCTCAACGACAGCCGACAACAAAAACACCACACGCACAAGCTCACCTTTCCTCCACAGCTGAACTGTATCTTAAAGCTACAATACAATTAATATACTAACAAAGTTAGATTGCTTTTTAGAGAAAAAAGTTGGATTGCTTTTTAGAGAAAAAAGTATTCTCACTTACCCAGAATACAGCACACAGAGTCAATATTAGGCAAAGCTGGGGAGAGAAGGAGAGAGAAAAAAAGAAAAAGTATGAATACTCAAATACACAACAAAGCACGTACAGTAACCATTTCCATGTTTTCAATGGGCAATCAGCATTTGAAAATAGACTTATGAAACAAGCAGAGCCAAAGGCTGTTGCACAGTAACTATATGATGAACTCCATGGAAAGTGGTGTTTTTCAAAGCAAGGTAGGAGGTATTCATGGCCAGAAGGGCTGGGACAAGTCTTGGAAGAAAGACGAGGCAGGAGTTGACTTGAGGAACCAGGAGGAATATAAGCTGGTGTGTGCACCCTTATGTGCTGGTTCTGTTAAGAGGTAGGCTTAGATGATAAAGCTTTATTGAAAGGAATCAAATAGTCTGGTAACTGCTACTCTCTCATTCCAGTATATACTATCATTTTAACCTAGTATTCACAACACCTGTCTCTGACAAGAAAGATGTGTGCATCGCTATGAACAACCCTTTATTAAAAACATCCATTCTCAATTACTGTATCTGGCAAATACAGGCTATGCCTCATCTGCCAGTGCTTTTTTCATCTTCTGACAGTAATGAAAAGTCTGCTAGGGAGCAGCTGCCTCAGGTACAGTGAAAAAGCTCACAGGAAGCTTTGTTAAAGGTACTTTAACACTTTGGATGGAACATTACAATGATATGGTTTACTACACCAAATAATCACACCATTTGTGCAAGCTTAACCATCAGTTAAAACTTTTCCATTAAATCTTATCTGGCTTCCTCCATTTGTCATTACACATAGTAGAAAACAATACAAAACTACAAATTAATTTTCACTTGAAAAAAAATTTGTTGGTGTTTTACTGAAAGGAATAAAAATAAAAGACTCTTTTGAAATATTACAAACATGTTTGTGACTCCTGAACTGCTTACAATTCTAGCTTTGTTATAGGATGGAGATTAAAACAGCCAAATTCATCCAAAGTTTTCAAAACTTTTCATTTTCCAGTTCTTCTTTGTTTTACTGAAATTTCCATACCAAAAGCCTTAGTTCTCATTCAATGTTCATGTTCATCATTAGATGAAACCTTTCATTCTCTCCTTTCCCTACTTTGTTGGTAGCCTATCTGCACAGGTAGGTCTGTGATGTTTTCTCTTCTCTCTGTTCTCTTTCCATTTCCCTGATGTGCCTTGTTTTCACAGCCTTCAAAGTTAGTTATTTTCTTTGTCACCATGTCTGAGCACGGTGGATGACAGGATCATCAGAGCAAAATGATTTTTGTGCCTGCTGTTTTAAGTGTCTGGCTTAGGCTCTCAGTTTCACTGGAAAAAGCCCACAGCTGTAAAGTGTTGGAGAATTCATGCGCAGCAAATACAGGCTCTAGGAGAACTGGAGATATTCTTGGACATGTTTAAATCAGGCCTACAGGACGTAACCTTCCTAGGACTTGTAACTTGGTATGAGTTGTAAATAATGACAGAACAACAAAAAAAAAAACCACTCAAACAAAACAAAACAAACCTCTTGAACAAAGCTTGAAGTCCAAGCAATGACCAAGTGACTTCTCCAAAAGATATGGGCAAATGTAAGCTTCTCAAATGAGATTATAACTTTTTTTTTATGTGGGTGTGTGACAGGAAGAACATACAACTTCCACTTGACAGCCATCCAGAAAGAATTTATGAAGCCATTCTTACCCACTAATCAACTAGAAAAACAAATTATATGATACAGAGAATAGGAAAGCCAACTACCTCTCAAAAATAAAAGTTAAACAAATCAGTAGGAACAAGAGAGAAAAGTATAGAACAGAGAAGGAATAAGGGGACAAAGTTCTTTTAACTACCTAATATAGAGCTTTGGGATAGGAATTCTGATATTGGAGGGGAGGTTTTTCACATCCTCCTGGAAGAAGAAATGATGGTCATGGAAGTTAAGGAGCCAGGGGTGTCACAATGGAGTATCTCAAAGCTGAACATGCGGCCTCCCAGACTTTGGGGAAATAAATAAATTAATTTTCTTCATTGCTTTGAAATCGCTGAACCACTGACCTTTACAGACCAAGCTGCAGCCAACAAACAACTGTCAATCTACGCTTGGTGACCACTAACTTTTCACAGTAGCTAGAAAGTTTCTTGCCTTGTTCTTGAAGAAAATATTTTAGAAAATAAATTAAAAATAATTGACCTGGTATTAGCATTTACTAAGAAATATTTAGTAAAGAAATTTTTACTCCAAATGATTAATTAAAAAATTATAAATACCAAAACCACACACATTCATAGAAAGGAGCTAGGTGCTCTTTGTGACATACAGAGCTAAACAGCTGGATGGTCATTTCTCAGCAGAAGGAAGACGCAGACTGAGAAATAACCTCCCTTTAGAAAAGCATCAAAATTAGCTTTGAGGCTAAAGGAAAATAAAATTTTTTAATAAAAGAAAACAAAGACAGTATATTTACCAACATCATAATCGTAGCTATTAATCGTTTTGGATCAAACATTGTTTTCAGTTGCTTCAGTGGCCCCATCAGGAAACATGTACTAATAGGAGAGAAAAAACAAAACAAATTGTAAATCACCTTCAAATAACTCTTTCTAAAAGACAGTAGGTAATTAAGCAGTTTTCCAACAAATAGATGACTACAAAGGCTTTTAAAAAAGATATTTCAGTGCTTAGCAACAGAGAGTCACTAGAACAGAAGGTGAAATACTCCATGAATTTAGCCTTGGAAACAGTTTATGACTCACCCTTGGTCACAAAATTCTTTCCAAAATATTACCATAGTAAAAAAAAGTAACAGGCAAATACAAGAACACTTATTTTCGTTCAGATAAGAGAGGAAAGGGAGTGACAAGGATATACTTAAGAAATAACAGAAGAGCATAAAAGCAAATCAGTTTTTATGAACGCTTTCATCGAATAAGAAAAAAAAATTCCTTTAATAATCTGTTTGATGGTTCTGAATGCCATTTATAAATAAAAACAATTAAGAAAGCAGTGCAGTTACAGTTAAATTGAAATCATGTTAAAATACAGAATGGGAGGAGATTGAACAATGACTGTAAGTAGCTTTACATGAATTTAGAGATGGGTGGGTAGTCAAAGATGTTTTGATTATTATTTTACGACGGCAAGCACTATAATACACAGAAAAAAAAAGATGAGAAAACTCAACTGTAGAAGTAACTGAGATAATATCCAAGCTTTGAGGAAAGATAATGAGAGCAAATATAGTGGTTAGAGCTTTTTACATTACCAAAACAAAACATTATGCTCTAAGTATAGCAGAGGGTTATCAAGTTGAAGTCTAGTGAAATTTTTGTCGAAGTTGTTATAACAACCAACTTGCCAAAATAATGTCAAGATTACAAAGACCAACCTCCTGCAGAAAATTCTTGTTTAACAATAAATTTTTTTACCCAGGCAGAATGCAAGTAGCTACAACCAAGATTACAGGGAAGCTCTACCTCTTTTAGTCAAATTCAGCAAGCAAAAAGGCAGAAGGTGGTTCAGTAGTTTGTATTAATCCTGCTTTTTTCTACTCTGTAGTTAACTTGAAGGGAGAATGAAAACCATCAGCAACACCACATGCTGTACCTTCTTATGCAAAGAAATGCCATCTGAACTAGGATTTCACAACCTCAGGAGTAATTCTCTGGCTTCAAATATTTGAGATGAGTCTCTTTCTTGTAATTCTGCTTTGTAGAAAACACAACAATTTAATGAGAGAGTTAAAATGCCTGTAATCTTGTGGTGGTCTGAATGCTTTACTACAGAGCAGAAAACCTAGTTTAACTCCTTTTCTAGTCATTCATTTTTATATGAAATGAAGCAGGGAAGAGTTTGCTAGAGCTTCCTCCTGAAATCAATCATTAAGCCTTCCAAGACAGAAGAAATACGGGAATCCACATTCCAGGCAGTACACAGAACTCAATCTTCCACATCCAAATGTCCTCTTACCAGCAACTTTGCACATGTATCTCCTTCACTGTTTTTAATCTTATGTAGACAGACCTCACGTGTCCATACTAAATGGAAAAATGTTTTCACAATTCAATAGAAAAAGTTTTACATTCACCACAATCCAAACTAAATTTTTCTCAGTATTTTTTCATCTTGTCTGCTAGGCCATAAAATCAAATTAAGACAAAAAAAAAGGGGATGTAAAGAACTAGAAGAAAATATTACTTAGCTAGTGGAAGGATAGGGATGAAAAAAATACGGTGGTAAAAAGGAGTTAAGTTTAGGCCACATGAGATAGGCAGAAAAAATATAGAAAGCAAAATGCATTGTTTGTAATCTGACTGGCATTGGGAAGATCGACATCACAAGAGCTTCACCAGAGATGAGAAGAGATTCCATAGGGAGCAGAAAGAAAGACTGGGAAAAAATTCTGGACATCTGCCAGTTAAACAGAATAACTCTTTTAGACACACCGCATTCTGTAGGAGACACACTCACCATCCCTGAGAATAATCAAGTAAGTATCACTGTTTTCATGTTCACAGCTAGAAAACGATACTACAAAAAAGCTAGAGGGGACCAAACAGGCTAGTAAGAATTTGCGTTTTTGGTTTAAATACAGACTTGCAAATGATCCTGGAAAAGTTTAAATCTGCTTGTCAGTTTGGGACTTCATTGTCATCTCCTACTGTTCTTAGAACACACTTGCCTGTTGTTTATAGCTAAAAGGACTACTGAAGAAAAAAGGGGCCTCTTTCTTCTTCTAATTTTAGCTGGAGTTCAGACTAAGTTTTTCAGCATTCTCCTAAAAGAAATACTAGTCTATAAAAACTTTCCTCTTAACTCAATTAGACTTGATTAGTACTAAGTTTCTAAAATGCTCATTTAATTTGAAGAAGTGAACACACACTCAAAGTACCAGGTAAAAACAACACAATCAAAAAACCTCACCCAAAACCAATAACAAAGAATAAAGAGTAAGATAAGGGAGAGAAAGGCAAACACTTAGCTTTGCCTATCTCCAGTACTAACTTTTTGTCTTCTTTCAGTGTAAGATGGAATAGTTCTACAATTGAGACTCAATGTCAGTATAGAAACTATTGTTTCACAGCAAATTTGTTGAGGAAAAGCAGTATACCTTCCTCAACATTTCTTAAATTTCTTCCTAACATTTCTCAAATGTTAATGTCACATTACCTGAGTTTGAACAGATTAACAATGCTTTGACTCAAGAATTAAGTCACGTGACTAAAGTCATAGAGTCCATGAAAGCCAAGACCTGACCCCATGGGGTTTGAGTCCCATGACCATGCCTCAACTACACTAAGATAATAAGAGAAGGAGGACAAACAGAAACTGAAAATACCTTATGGACATTAAGCTGTTTCTTATGTGTCTTTCAAACAGTGAAAGGAAAGTCTTCAATTTTAAGAGGCCCCCTTCTGCAAATTTTTTTGGACTAACTGTTGTACGGAACACTTCAAAGAATCAAACAGAGTTCAAAAATACACTATGAACAAATTTTAGATTTTGCCTTCAGCCTTATAGTCGAAACAAGGATTTCCTGAACGTTTCCTTTTTAAAAGAGTTTTCCTGGAAACAGGATGATCTCTCTGTTAAAAGCAAAAAGCTCCTTCCAGTAACAAAGTATCCACACAATGGGCAGACTACCAGTTTGCTCCTGAAGCTGAGGTACTTACATACCCGTCAGAAGGATTTAGCTGTAAAAAGTAAAAAACATTCAGCTAGCAATTTGTTATTCATACTTCAGATAGCAGTTGTGCCCACAAGCAGGCATGTAAGATAACTGACATACAACAAAACTGTAAAACAAACAAGTTTTTGTTATTAGCATTTCAATATGAAACAATGTTGTTTATACACAACATAAACAGACAGCACTCTAGAGTAAAAGCAAATGGAAATGCAGATGAAAAGGAGGGTACTTTTCTAATAACAATAACTAAGAAATCATACCTGGCTAGTGCAGCAATATTTCCCAGGGTGTAGAACACTGCAAAAAGTTTGATCCCCTTTGGGAGCCATAGCAACGCTGTTCCCTATAAAAGACAGGTTACTGGTACGTTTGCAATCAGTTAATTCAATTTATTTAGATTTTATAGCCTATAAACACAACTTCATACTATGAAGAGCATCATTCTGACATACACTAGCAGAGCACACTACTTTCAGAGCTGCAGCTGTCACTACCCAGCACACTTCTATTGCCACCTGCTGGCAAAAAATGTGTTGGTTTACTGTATTTCTAGATATTTTTACAACTAGGCAATGTTTGTTTATATTAATTGGACACATTTATTTGCACTGTTTATATTCTATTAACAACACTTTCACTTTTGTTACAGTGCCCTACTGTACATCCTACACCTCTGCACACAAGGTAAGATGTCATAAAGCTTCACCAATATTCAACATCTCCTTTCTCCTCTAATCAACCATCTGGACTTGCAGTCTAAATACACACTGAGGCTGAACAGAAACATTTTAGAACTCTCACTTCCAGATATCTCTTCTTTCCACTAAACTTAAAAAAATCCAAAGCCTTCTGCTGATCACAGTTACCTATGATGCTGAGGGAGAAAAGGAACCAAGGCATGGTTTGGACTGGAAGGGACCTTAAAGATCACCCAGATCCAATGGCCACTGCCACGGGCAGGGGCACCTCCCACTAGAGCAGGTGGCTCAAAGCCCCATTCAGCCTGGCTTTGAACATTGCCAGAGATGGGGCATCCACAACTTCTCTGGACAACCTGTTCTACTGCCTCACAATACAGAATTTCTTCCAAATATCTAACCTAAATTTTCCTGTTTTCCATTTGTACTCATTACTCCTTGTCCTATCACTACAGCTCCTGAGGAAGAGCCCCTTCCTGGCTTCCCTGTAGGCCCCCGTCAGATGCTGGAAGGCTGCTATGAGGTCTCCATGCAACCTTCTGTTCCACAGGCTGTACAGACCAAACTTTCTCAGCCTGTCAGAGCCTAAATAAAGCCTCAACTAGAAGCAAAACAAACTCTGATCTGCACACTGTGTCCTGAAAAAAAACAACAAAACAAAAAAGCAACGGCATTCTACTCAATTGCAATTTCAGTGGAAACCTGTGGTGAAAAGAAAAGAGGAAGAAAGAGGGAGGGAGGAAGGGGGGGGGGGGGGTGTGTGAAAAGGAGGAGGAAGGAAAAGAGGGAAGGAGGAAAAGGGGGAGGACTTTCCCAATGTTTTTTCACCTGCTTCTGGGAGTTTCCATGCAGCTGACAAACTGCTTTCTAGTGCAAGTTACCTGTGTCAGGTTTTGACAGACCCAAGCAATTAATAGATCTCAACTCTTAACTGCAGGCTGGAGACTCCTGCCAGCACCTAAAGTTCAGGAATGAACAAATGATTTGCTGACTGTAAAATCACCAGAGTGCAGCAGGTTTTTCAAGTGTCAACACACAACCACAATCACCTATTGATTTGTTGAGTGTGATATGCTACACTTGTGGTTTCTTCAGCCTTTAAAAACCTTTCAAGCTTCCCCCCTCTTTTTTCCCTTTACTGGAGAGAATAAAAATAAGATAGGTACACATCTCCTACCTAATACACAAGTTACAAAAATAGGGCATATTTTGTCAGTGTTCACTCTTAGTAAGAATATGTATTATACTACAATAAAAATGTTCTCTTCTGTAGTTGGAAGCAAAATGGCCAAAATCATAATTTAGAGATCAAGAGCCAATTATACATTTAATGTCCAGTTAAAGAAATGCATACAAAATCTAGAATACAGGATAAAGCAAACACAGAATCACATATAAAGTAGGAATACGAATGAAGTTCAACTGTTGAACAGTAATAAAGCACAAGGAAATAATTACTTACAAGAAAAGAACACACAATGCCAGCAACAAAGCATATGGCAAACCATCTGACTCGAGTACCAAAGCTGAGTGTTGAGGCATCAAGGACCTTATAGAAAGAGAAGAAAAAGAGGATATTACAAATCCAGTTTTGCACAATCTAAAGGACATTTTTTTTTCTTTACCACCGAAGTCCTTATTTTAAACAAAATCATTTTTTAGCTGGAAATAATTATTTTACCTTGATTAACAGTCACTAGTGTATTAATTCTTTCATATAACAAAATTATACTATCAATCTGGAACATAGGGAAACATATTTACAAAGGACAAAACCCATGATGGATATCCTGGCATGCAAGCAATGCTGCTTCACTTTCAAACAGACTTTCTTATTACCACACAATTGAAAATAGTCAGAGCTGTACCAAATCAAAAGAATGAGTGGACCTCCTAGCAATTTGCAGAGGAATTAATCTAATTGTGCAACACTGTAGGTTCCTATAGACATTATCACCTTTTTCCTGCTACTAGAGAGGATCCCTTGTACATATTAATGCCAGTATCCACTGCAAGCATTACAACTTCAACTACTGTTCCTTACAGGGTGAAGGTGTAGGCAGATTACCACAGCTTGTCTCATCAGACTAGAATAACTTGCTGAAGGGGAGTATTTCACTTCCTGCTTCTCCAGAGTGACTCCAGAACCTAATGAGCTGAGCTACCTGACACAATTCATGACATGAGAACAGAACTAGTGTTCCTTCTATTCCCATGACTTGGCTAATGAGCCAAGCCAGCTCTGCAAGCTGTCAGAAAAGCAGCGGGGCTGATGTAAGGAAAGAGGCAGGGCCATGTATCTGGCAGAGAGGCCCCTTTCAGCAGAAGTGATTCATTAGATATGCTCAGCTCATCATCCACCCATGCTGTAAGAACAATGCATTTCAGCTTACTCCAGGTCACTACAATTAATATAGTACTTTCTATTCTAAACTGGCCTATAAAGTGAAGTGTTGCTTCAGCTTACATAAAATTACTTTTAAAAAACTTTCCCATTTGTTCAGATGTCATAGGCAAACTTGCTCTCTTGTTATCTAGTCACAGGTATTTTAATCAAGTCTTATTAACCAAATATACAAGTTAGGCCTTTCCCAGCCAATGAGTATGATATTTTTCCTTATCTCTTGAGAAATTTCTCTTTCAGGCAGTGGTCAGCGAACTAAGGAAATCTGTTACTGCTTAGAACAATTTCACATCTGTACAAATGAAGAATCTGTATCTAGTTTAATAAAAAAGTGCCGCATGCACGCACATATAAAGGTGCTGTGATGACAGAACTTCCCAGAGGTCAGAAGATGCAGCTTACCTTGTTAGATCCAACACTTTATCCTTATGTATGCATTAAAGAAACAGACAAAAACAGTAACTGAACGATGGTTTAGGATTTTAAATCATATTTGATGGTCATAGTCCTGAATGCCTGCACATTTAAGAAGAGTAGGAATAGCTGGTAGCACACAGCTGAAGATACCCATTTCAACCACGCCTTTAGTTACACCTATTCATGCAACTAATCACAAGCACACACACACACACAAATAAAGAGTAAAAATTCTTTCCATGCATGTTCAGAAATGAAGGGTAGATAGGCCATGCTATCAGTAAACCCAATACACACATTTCAGATTGCCTACGAAATAGGGAAAGGATAGACAAATAATTTATTCAGGTGCATCAGGCTCATTGCTGCCACTTACTGCTCTTCTACTTCTAATCTTACTATCTGACAGTGCTCCTGAAGTGACTAACAGGACATTTCATTCTCCAAATAAATTTGAAAACAGCTTTATCTTCATTTAACTCCCTAACAGTTAAGAGGTGAAAAAAAAAATACCAGCACAAGAAATAAGAGAACCACACAAAGGCTTGGAGCAAAAAATGCCACAAACCCCCAAAAGTTTGATACATTTTATGGATTTAACTCTTTAAAACTTAGATTGACAATATATGCACATAAACTACAGGAAGAAAATGAAGGTTCATCCTCCAACCATTCCCAGTGTCGTCACCATTTATACTGTCAAGCTGAACCTATTTAATGCAATGTTTGAAATCCCGAAACTGGGGATATGGTAATGCATTTTCTTAGTCCCTGATACTGAAGGGGACTGAGGGAGACCTCATGGCAGTCTACAGCTTCCTTATGAGGGGAAGCAGAGGGGCAGACACTGATCTCTTCTCTGAAGTGATCAGAGACAGGACCTGAGGGAATAGCAGAGGCTGTTACAGGAGGTTTAGGTTGGATATCAGGTAAAAGTTCTTCACCCAGAGGGTAGCTGGGCAGTGGAACAGGCACCCTAGGGCAGTGCTCAGCACCAGCCTGACAGAGTTCAAGATGCGTTTGGATAACACTCTCAGGCACATGGTGTGACTCTTGGGGATGGCACTGTGCAGGAACTGGACTTGATGGTCCTTGTGGGTCCCTTCCAAGTCAGGATATCTACAATTTATACCTTCTGGGTTTCATGGAAGCAATGGGACTCATTACCTTTCCAAGATGCCTGTTTCAACCCTGCAGTGAAGCACCTTGCTGCAAAAGTTGAGTTACAGATACACAGTTCAACTGCATAAACCACAGCTTGTGCTAAAATGCCAGGCCCACTCTAGAAGCTGAGGACCTGACACTGCACATATCCTGCCACACATGCTGCAGGCACTGATTTCTATACTAGGGGCCATGAGACACCCTGAGGTAACAGCTTAGTTTCTCAGACTATGAACTCTAAGAAAAAGTACGTTTAAGCTGCCCTTGCAACAAAAGCAGGAAATAATGTAAAGGTGATAAAGATTTTTTTTGTGTGCCTGACATAAATTATACAGCTAATCACAGATTTTAGATAAAAAGAGTTGGCATTGCAGACTGTGACACCTGCATTAGCAAAAGCCTTTACTTAGAAGACTGAAAAAATTGCCAGGCATGTTCCACATCTGTAGTTCATGTGGAGAACTATACAGTAGTGGTGGCAAGGGCGTTCCTGTAAAACATACTCTTCTTGCTATATGGCTTATCAGCTTGTTTCTAACAAGAAAAATGAAACTGAAATCAACAAAAGGAAATCCTTAGTTTTTTATTGTTAAACTTTAAAGCCAAACTTCTGGGCAAGAAGCAAAGCTTTTTATTCACAGGATATTTCAAGCTAATAGTATATAAAATAAATGGCCAAGACATCTAAAAATCAAGAGGAAATCCTAAGTGGAAACTGGAATCTGGAATGAGGACTTTCTGAAACATAAGGAACAGTCTTGCAATAGTCTGATACACAAGTTGCAAGTGTCAGTAACAGCATCATTGCTGAACAGTTTGTAATGGACACACAAGAAACAGTGTGAATGATAATCCACAAGGCTGCTTTTGATCAAAAATATTTCTTGTGGCTCTGAACATCCCCCTAGGTTCCCCCCCAAATATTAATGATCTTATAACAGCTTTCCATGTGGGCAAACAGAAAACCAGAACCCCTTTATTTTACTATTCCAGAAGCTAACAATTACATCTTTTCTCAATGGTAAATATGCAAGTAATGGAGAAAATGCAAAGGAACACTGAGTAAATTTGCAGAATTGAGTTTCTAAGCCATAAGGAAAAAATATTTATAGAGATATATTTTCATCTTTCCCTAACAGGCCTCCTTATATGTATTTCTATCAGCACTGGAGAGTAAAATATAAGAAATGTAATATAAATTTTCTTATAAAAATATTAGAAACCTGTTCTATTCCTCTATGTTGAAATCTGGTTGAGTGCTTTAAGCAGCTGTCAGCTGTCATGCAACATCCAATGTGTCACATGGACTGATTTTATATTAGTTTTGGTGTTGATAAAACTAAACAGCATAATGCTGCCCTGAAAACATCATAACACTGCTACATTTACTATTCATTATTGATCTTTTTGGTAATGAATTCCTTTAATTATTTTTTAAATATATTTAGAATAATGGATCTAATTGCAGCAAGATACAACAGCTGAAGAGTTTAGAAGGTACAAAAAGACTTCACTGAATCATCACATAGCTGTTTCATTACAGAGTTGTCTTCTACTTAGCAGGAATGTCTACTGACTTCATGATACTGGTTCTGCAAAAATCAAGGGAAAGAATCCAGAGATATCTATGGACATGACCCATATGATGGCTATTACACAGCTATCAGATATTCCAAAGAGAGAGGCATTGTTTTCAACCAAACACATGACTCATCTCCAGAGAGATCATTAAAACAGTGGAAGATTTTACACACACAGTGCATAACCCCACACTTTCTTTCACAGCCCTACCTCTTACCAAGTGTTCCTCTCTGCATGGGTGCACATACTTTTTTGCTCTAATACACACACTTTAAAAATAGTCAGCACCACTAGCTTTAGTGAATGTCACGTATGAATTTCCTCTCTAAAAAATTTCCACTGTTCTCCAAACACATTGCTACCTTGAGAGAAAAGTACAGCTGAGAAATTGCCTGACCTAAACACTTAACTTTTTTTTAAGTAAAGGGGTATTTATTTATTTTAAAGATCTTTCTGGTTCATCTCAGCATGAAGCTCCTTTGCGCCGCACCAAACACATTTATAAGTATTCTTCTATTATATACCAGATAGGTTTTAAGTATAGGTAGATTTTTCTTATTTAAAGTCTTTTTTGGCAATAACAGTGTCATTACATGCAATAGTGAAATCATATATAGTTTAATTACTGACATTNTATGAATTTCCTCTCTAAAAAATTTCCACTGTTCTCCAAACACATTGCTACCTTGAGAGAAAAGTATAGCTGAGAAATTGCCTGACCTAAACACTTAACTTTTTTTTAAGTAAAGGGGTATTTATTTATTTTAAAGATCTTTCTGGTTCATCTCAGCATGAAGCTACTTTGCACCGCATCAAATACATTTATAAGTCTTCTTCTATCATGTACCAGACAGGTTTTAAGTATAGGTAGATTTTTCTTATTTAAAGTCTTTTTTGGCAATAACAGTATCATTACATGCAATAGTGAAATCATATATAGTTTAATTACTGACATTTAACAAATTAACACATTCTTAGCTCTGTTCTCTCCTCAGGATATACACCTCAAATATAAAAGCATTAAGTATGTAGGCATTTATCTACTGATTGCCACCTTAAAACAACTATCACATGTGTCTCACATGAAATGTGCCTGGTGATGGCAGAATAATTCTCTTGGAACTGAAATGAGATTAGCAGGAATATAAATATTTCTTTGATAATCCTGAGAAGATCAGGTGAAGCATCCCTCCAAAATGCTGGCAGCCAGTTCTGGTGTGAAAGGGCACGGATTCCACACTGCGTCCAGAATCAGGGGACACAATTTAGCTGCTTTGCTGTGGCAGAGAAGCCAAACTGATGAACCTTGGAGACCAACAGCAACTCAGTGCAAAACCAAGTGAAGCATGTCAGCAGCAAGCTGCTAGGACTAATACTGTGTCAGCTATGCTCAGGCTGTGCTGGTTTACACCAAGGTTTGTCAGCCGCAGCTCAGATCCCAACTACATTCCAGTCTCCTCCACCATGCTCCAGCACCCTCTAAGTAGCGATATTCCTTGATGTGGGGCACTTTGACCTGCAGTCACATGAATTAAGAGGGAGCAGAGGGAATAAATGGTTCTTTGTAAGCATGCTCAGCTTTGCTTCAACCTAGAGATTAATTCTCAGGAATGCACGGTCCTCAAACACAGTAAAAACGAAACAAAAAGACCTCCTGACGATGAGGAAGATAGTGGGAAGGAAACAGAAAAATTAAGCCATACTTAAGGAACAAGGGGCAAAAAGTAACTTCAGCAGAAAGTACACAAAAAGATCACTGTCTAAAGGAAACCTTTGTTTCTGCAAATTTAAGAGCATAAGGGAATGGAGAAGCAGTTTACACTGAATCGCAGAATCAGTCGGGTTGGAGGGGACCACAGTGTATTATCTGGTCCAAACTCCCTGCTTAAGCACAAGAAAACCTTGTAGAAACCAAAGGACCGCGAGCCACCAACACAGCCAAAATCTTCACACAACAGGAATTCGCCAAAACCCATCCTCCGGGCAGGGCCTGCTGCCCACAGCCCTCGTCCCCCGGCGCACGCCGCGAACTTTGGTCTCTCCTTCGCCTGCCCATCTCTGCCCCTCTCTGACCCGGTCGGGCAGGCAGCGGGAAGCGGGGTGTGCGTGTGCGCAGGCCGCGGGCGGGGGAAGGCAGCGCGGGGAACACGGCAGCGCCCGAGCCACGGACACCACGGACACGGGACGGGCCCGGCGCGGGGAGGCTCCAGCGCCGCTCGACCCCCGCGCGCCCCGCGCCGGGGAGGGTGAGGGACAGCGGGCTCCCGCCGGGCCGTACCTGCGCCGTCAGTCCCTGCTCCTCGTCGTCCTGCCCGGCCAGCACCCGCCGCAGCTTCTCCATGCCGGCCCTCCCTAGGCAGGGCCGCGCCGGGGGTCGGGATGGGGCGGGACGGGGCCGCGCTCCGCCGCGGGCCGCCGGCCCTACCGGGAAGTGACGCGCGCCCCGAGGCGGNCGCGCCTGCGCATTCCTGGCCGCTCCCCAGGATCCCCGTGGGACAGAGCTGGGGCTGCGGCACAGCCGTGTGCGCGGGTTGGGAGAGGGGGCTCCAGAGCAGCCCTCTCTAGAGGCACCGGGGAGGAAAAGGGCTTTTTCAGCTTGGCCCGGTTTTATCGCCGCCCGCGGAATCGGCCTTGGCACAGCAGCGTGATTTGCATGAGGGCGATGAACACCCAGCACAGCACCGTGGGTGCGCAGGGCACCGGTAAAACCGCGTTAGGACACGCTGGTGCTGGGGTACCTCATGTTCAGGTGGAATTTCCTGAGCATCAGTTTCTGCCCGTTGCCTCTGGTCCTACTGCTTGGCACCACCGAGCAGAGCCTGGCTCTTCAAGTGATGCACAGGAAGTTCCACCTGGATACGAGGGAGAAGTTCTTTACTATGCAGGTGACCTAGCACTGGAAGATTGTCCCGAGAGGTTGTGTAGTCTCCCTCACTGGAGGTCTTCAAGAAACCATCTGGATGCAATCCTGTGCCGTGTGCTCTAGGCTGACCCTGTGTGGTTCCGAGCAGCCGGCCGTGTCCAGCTTGGCCTGGCTGTTCCACGGGCACGGCGCAGGTGGGCCGAGCTTTTGGTCACTCACAACCAGCTGCAGGCACAGTGCGAACCCCAGCGCAAACAGCCTCGGCCCTCCTTGAACTGGGGGTGCCTGAGGCGTCCAGCACCCACTTGTGAGGGAGCCAGGTGTTTTTCCAGCTAGAATGGCTGGGGTACAGAGAAATGGCATTAGGTGTAAACACCTTTCCCAGAGACTTCCAGTGGGCGGGCTACGTGGTCTGCTAGCCTCTGCGCCTGGAGGCAGGGGTGTGGCAGAGGCCACCACGCAGCCCTGTGTCTTGGCTTTGCCTGCTCGTTCCCAGCGACACTCTGTCCTCCAACCACTCTCTTCAAGCCTGGTCATTCCATGGAAGTCTTCCCTGTCCTGCTCTGTTCCGTCGCTGACTCTGTGCCCTCTGCGGCTGTTCCTGCATGTGTGTCTCTGCTGTTTGACCGGCCCTTGGACGAACACCTCAGCAGTGGCCTGGGTCGTTTAGCAGGGGATAATGAGGCTGGTGGCTGGGGGAAAGGGTCGAGGTGTCGAGGTGCCTGCAAAGTGACAGCAGGCAGCAGCGTGAGCTGGGGCAGGAGAGGAAGATGAGTGATAATTGCTGTGTAACCTGCTGCTGTGTGAATGAAACTTAATAAAAGTCAGAGCAGCAGAGCCCCCAGTGTGGCCCTTAGGATAGAAACCTTCCCTTCCCACCTCCCTCCCCTCCCCACACACACTTAGAAAGTTTCCCATGTGCCTTCTACCTTGGCTTTTAGGTGAAACACTTGGACACAAACTGTACCTTTCCAGCCTGATGACACGCCACTGGCATCTCAGCAAGCTTTAGGTCAAGGCTAAAATTAATAATGGGAGAAACACTTGCAGACGTAGCTGTTTGAAAGTAACCAAACAATAGCAAAATGTCACCTGAGCCAGGCAGGATTGCCCATACCTTGGGAGGACCTGAGCAGGGAGGACAGTGTGTAAGGGAACAACATAACCATGACTTTGCAAGCAGGGGAGGAGAAATGGGAGAAAGAATGGACAGGGTATATGAGGGTGTGTCTGAGTGTGCACAAGTCATCTTTCTAAGTAGCCCCCAGAATTTTAACAAAATAATTCGTTACAAAAATGTTTTAATTCCAAAGTATATATGAAAGTAAAATATAAAACCAAGAAAGTTCTCTTTGGGGTTTTTTTCCTCTCCCAGTTTATAGATAGATATGGATAGATGTAGACAATTTAAATCTGAGTCTAGCCTTCTGGTCTGCGTTACTTTAAGCAGGAGTGGTAGGCTGTGCCTTGGATTACTGATGGCTTTCTGGTAGTACAAGCAGTACAGGCAGGTAAGCACCTGGCAGAGAGCAAGCTGAGGCTGTTTTTTTGTTTCTGCGTGAACAAGTGCACAGAGAAAGCAGAGAAGAGCAGTGCACAGCCAGGCACTGTGGGGGGCGTCCAGTTTGCATCCTACTGCTGTCACCTCTTCCTGCCTGCAGCTGCCTGGGCTGTGCAGCCTGCCTGGAACCCACAGCTGTTTCACTCCTGAGTGAGGCAAAGGGTGTTTTTTGTTTCCCTGCTATTTTCTTGGGCAGAAGGTTGTCATAGTCCCTCCAAATGTATTTTTCCTAGTTTCTCTGCTCAACAGGAATTCTTAGTGCTCTGTACTATCATGGAATACCATGAGACAGTCATTACCTTGCCATGAAAAAGAGGCAGTTTGGAAGGCCTGTGATATTCAGTGTTTCTGTGCTAATGAACTTCAGCTGATAAGGCAGCAGGATCAAAAATTTACTCTTCTAAAAAGCTCAAATTCTTTTGCTAACATAAGTCAAAATAGCTGGTACAAAGTATCATTATGCCTTTAGATCACAAACCTACCACATCTGGAGCTAATTTCTGGTTTTATGATGACAGTGTTGTGGATTTGCAAGCCTCAGTTTCTCTATTCATAAGGGATGGCATGGTTTGCTTAAAAGTTTCATTGATTCTTGACCTTACCAGTTTGCATGTATCTGCATCTAAATTTGATGCTAACTAGAAAATCTGCTAAGTAATGTTGTCTTCTTGAAAAATGTATGAATTCAGCCAACTTAACTGATTTGATGCAGTTGGTGGCATACTTTTAATGTGCATAGAGGAGTGTCTGTACCCTTCAGTCTTGTAGCTCTAACAGCTGTAAACCTGTAAACACTTATTCCACAAAAATAACAGTCCTGTGATTGCTCTGGTCACATGTAGGGCTCTAATGACCGGTATCCCTCCCCACCTACGCATTTTTTTACCTTTGGAAGAGGGATATTTGAATGAATACTGCTGAAAGGTTAAAGTCAGGGGTTATAAGGAATGTTAAATAAATTATCTTACAGAGACCTATGGGGAGCATGGTAGAAAACAGAAAACGTAGAGCTGCTTTGGGGACTTGCCTATTCCACTTGATAAGACCCCACCTCAATCCTGCTGTATGGTGCAAACACATCACACAAAGCAGCAGGTTCTGAAGCCCTCTGAAGGGAAGGGAGCTTAACGGTGGACAATGAATGTCCTTCATATCTTTTGAAAAGATCCTGTGCTCCTGAAAATGCAGCTGTTAATATCTTCCAACAAGCCTGCATTGCTGACAGTGACAGGTAGTGCTGATCCAAAAACAAGGGCAAGGAAGCAAAAGCTGAAAAATGTATCCCCTTTCTTATTCCTCAGTTTAGGAAACCCATCTTTTCTGATTTGTCTGACCCCTCCCACAGATCAACCCAAGTCACAGGCCACGTGGTGGCTTCATCCAGCTTCAGAGTAATTGTTACTGCTGTGACTCAAACCTTTCCAGATCCAGTCATCACTTCTCTAGTGACACAAAGTAACCTCACTCACAGGTCTCTGATGTAGAAAGCTGAGGCATACAAAAACCAACTACAGATGAACTATTTCCCGGTGTGCTTGGCAGGCACCTGCTAGTAGCCAGGTGTGTTTATGATTCACAGGGACACTGTGAGCTACTGCAAAGCTTTGGAGGAAAAGGGAATAGCCTTTATTGGCTCATTGTGGCCAAAACAACACATGCAAGGAAGTACCAAACAGCCTTGTGAGCTCATCTCTGCGTGGCATCATGCACACAGACCAGGTAGTGCAGACACTTGGTCAACTGATACACTACTGGACACCCTGACAAATCTTTGAAGCCATTCCTGTTACTAACAATAATCCAGCTGAGAGCTGATGCTGATGTTTACCAAGTTACAGTATAAGAAACACGAAGTAATAGATAAGTTACTGATCAAACTGCTGGCTTTGTGCTTTGCTTCCAGGTGACCCATAGCATCAAGTGTGTACAAAAATACCTTGTAATTGTTGCTTTGCATGGCTTCCCCATGAACAAATACAGCAATTGTTTTAGGATTTTAAGTCATCCTAGGTGCAAGGAGATGTGATATATCCAAATCTGTAAGACAGTGACGTTTGAGAGAATCCTGCTACTCCCTTGGCACTGAAACAAGTTAAAATCTGGAGATCTTCCTGTCCTTAAACTGTGATCTCATTTCCAGTCAGACTGCAGTGACAGATCAGAGGAGATTAATATCTTGTCTTATCAGGAGACACCTTTAAGATTTCACGCTACACCATTTCCTCTTGGAAGAGGCTACTGGTATCATTAACATCACTCAGTATCACTCCGAGAAGGCATCCCTTTAGATAATACATACCTTAGGACAAGAAACACGATATGAAATTATTCCCATCAGCCTATAAATCAACATCACTTAGAGCAAGTTACAGCAACGGTTCTCCCCTGAGTAAGTTATGTACTAAAGGCTTTTGAAATTATTAAATAGTCTCACAATTTTAAGTGGCTTACTTTGTACCTTTACATTTTTCTAACACAGTGGACCAAATAGAGCCACCATATAAGTGCTGCCATAACTGACATTGCCCTCTCCTGCACCAAAGGCTGTTTGGACCAGTTATCCCCATACAAGTTTCACTTAATGAGAAAGACATGACCCAGATTTCAGACGAAACGAATAAGCGGAAAATTCCTAGCCTTGTTGCCATAGTTACTTGAAACCTGCTGTTAAAGAAGGTGGGAAGAAAGGGAAAAGGATGAAAAGCAGGAAAAGAGGAAAGCAATATCATGTCAGGTTTAGGCCATGTGATAAAGAGGGGCGATGATCTTGAAGGAGCAGGACCTCAGTGATGACACTCAGAGCAGGTTATCCAAAAACCTGGTATTTCTGCCTTCTGGCTGCTATTGAGTCGATTCCATGAACATTGGTTATTTTTAAGTGGTTACCACAGTGACTAAATGCAATGCACTTGCATAGATATTAGATCTGCAAAGGCAGAAAGGGATTGGGTGGGGAGAGACAGACTTCTCCACACTTAATTTAATAAAGAAATTGCCTAATTTTAAACACCAGACTGATTGCTTTTCTACTTTACAGAGATAGTAAAACTTGCAGCAATATCTTGCTCAATCAGAATAAACTTTTTAGCCTTTGTGTAAGTTGGCAGCAGAAATACTCCAGCTCTGCAGGAGAACTGCAGACAAACTGCACCAGGCAGTGAGCACTGTTCTTCCCCAAATGCAGATAGGACCAATGTACCCTGTGAGACACAGGCTGAAAACCTAAGAGAGCTGGTAACTGTTCTTGTGAATATTTCCTGTACTACTGCTTTATATTCTACTGCTAATTTTAATGTCTGTCACATGAGCATGAAGAAACAGACTGTATTCATTAAGGGCTTTGGACTAAGTGATATGAAGATATCACTCTAATAGGTTTTTTATTACTTGTCTCTATCTCATCTTTTTATTCCTGCTCTTTTTGACTGCCTTCACATTCTTATAACTGGCATGTAAAGAAATAACCTGTGTCTGTACCTGTAGTAGTGGAATACACATTCATGTACACTGGAAACACACAGTTGAAGTCAATGCATTTGATAGCTTGATGCTCTACATATTAGTTGGACCATAATACAGTTTGTATCAGCCTTCATGCAAGAACCCAGGGAGAACATTGGAGCAGTTATAAGACTGGTCTGTCCTAATCTAGGACTGTATTTTCTAAGAACTTTATTTCCATGTCAAAACCTGACTTGGACCCAAGGAGAAAACTCTCCCTTTTTTTACTGCTTTCTCTGTCTCTAAACTTACTGAGACTTCCCCCCGCCAGTTCTCTGCTGTGCTGTCCTTGCTCAGATGACACCATTGTGCTTTGTATGAAGAACAAAAACCCTCAATGCAATGGAGAACTACATTTTACTAAGAATGTGTTTTCTCTGAGAGCTGGCAGGCTGTATTGGTAAGCACTGTGGCCAAGAGATTTTTCTGCTGGGTTAAGAGTTGGGAACATTCACTTTATATAGAAGTCTTAGAAGCAAAAAAAAAAAAAACCAACAAAAAACAAAAAACCCAAACCTCAAACAAAACAAAAAAGAACAACAAAAAAAAAAAAAACCCAAAAAACCCCCAACAACAAACAAAAAAAACTCCAAAACCCAAAAACCACCACCCATACATAGCAGAATTGGCCGAAATGATTATAAAGCATGAGACAGTTGTGTGAGATTGAACAAAATTCATTATCAGTAGGTGTGATTATACTCATTAAAGAATCCTTGCAAGTAATTCCTTCTCTTCCGACTGCACAATTATGATTATTGCTTTCTGTCCATTAATTACCATGTTACCAAATGACTTCCACATTTGAATCATAAATCAGGCTTCCACATTAAGGACGCTCAGTCTTGCAATAGCAGAAGAGATTGTGAGGTACTTTGATGCCATAGTTATAGTCTTAAGTCTTCCCTTAAAAAAGTGAGTCAAGACATCTCCAGCTCAAACAGGGGAGAAAAGGGGAAAGGCAGACCAAGAGCTTAGCTGATACTGTCTCCTCCCCCTTGAATTCCTAAGGGTGTTGCATTCCCTACCAGCAGTGTACCAGGACTTGGTCAGAAAGGTGAGAAATCCTTTTCTGTCTGAAGACATGAAAGCAGACAGCAGCTGTTGCTACAGCAGTAACCACTGCAGCAAGAGAGGAAAGGCCATGTGATTCCCAGTCCTACTGTGGTAGAACAGAAGCAGTACACACAGGACAGTGGCCGGGAGCAGAGCAGCACAGGCTTCTAGTGACAGGACATATCCTACAGTTGAAAGTTGTTATTAAACTAAGCTGTGAAATTAAAACCAAGTAGGTATTTCAGAATAATGGCAAGTACAGACAAACCCCATAATCTTATAAATCAAATGCAAATACTGAGCTCTAACTTATAATCATCAGTGAAACTCACATAGCCCCACTCTTTCATCCAGTGCTGAGGGGAATAAGAAAAGAAGAAAAGGAAGCCATTAGTGCCAATAAGGTATTCAAACTCAAGAATAAAAAATCTCCAGTCTTCTTTAAGCTGCTGTTCCCCTTTTTGGATTATCCCAAGCAACCCCATCCCAAAAGAGCCATAGGCCAGTGTATTTCAGTATTATGTGCCAGAGGAGGAGTGTGAAGACTAATCATACAGTTATTTATTGCAATAACTCATAATAATATTCCAATAATCCCCTTGCTCCTAGCACCTTTAAATGAAGAAATGGTATGTAAATGGCTTGATAAATAATGCTTTGACTGACACAAGCCACAAGCCATTTGGTGGCACTCTGCCCATATAAACTATTTTTATCACTAGGCAGACTGACAGGCTATGGAAATCCCATCCCAAACAGGGCCCTGTCCCTTCAAGTCCTATTAAAAATGCTTTACTGCCACCCCTTCCCCCTTTTTAAGTCTGTATGGGCTGCAGGAAGCATCACTGGTTTAAAATCTAATCAAAGCAGGTTAGAGCCCACTTTCCACCTCCAATTCACTCTTGCTCTAGTCCAGTATGAAAGAATTTGAGCCTTGTCACAGTAAATGGATAAGGGGAAGAAAGAAGTAGAAAGGTAGAAAGAAATATGTAATAAAGTATGGTGCAGCTACCAGGAAAATGAGAGAAGAAACTCTTGCAAATGGTATTGCCTGGGTAGAGAAGCAAAGACAATCAGGAGCTAATGAACAGTGATCAAAGCAGGTGCGAGTAGAGTACAGCCTGTAATGCAAGCTTCACCCAAAAGCAGCATAACACATTTCACACCTAGGAAGTTCAGACTCAGTTGTAGCTTATTTTTCTCTCCAGAAGTAATACAACAAAGTATAAGATGCCAAGATAATCAGCTGTCCTGATCTGCTTGTGCCTTACTACTCATTTGTACAGAAGTCTAACGGTGCTTCCATTCCAGGAGATAGGGAGAGAGGTGGAGTGACTACTTTTGTGATGAGACAGCAGTACTGAAGGGGCAGTTTTATGCAGTAACTTTTCTAAAGCAAGAAGCAGGAGTCAGTACCAGCTTTAGCCATCCAGCAGACATGCCCTATTAGCCTCTTTCTTGTATGCCAATCGAAAAATGTTGCCATCACAGCAGAATTAGAAGATGGTCAATTAAGACTTGCTCTGATTGCTAGAAGACAATATAGAATATTGACTTAGTTGCATAATGAGAGCTCTGAATTCAACCCTGCCTACTACAGCAGGACTACTCAGTCTAAGTACCCGCACACTCTGTTTCTTGCTAGGGGGAAGAAGTTTTAGGTATTAGGATCCAGAGGACACTTACCTAAATTCAGTACATACCATTTATTTTTCCAGACTGTTTTTGCTTCATGCTGTTACAGTAATAAAGTGATACTCCACAATAAAATTTCACTTTTGGGTCTGTTATCACAGTATGAAAAACTAAACTTTTCCAAGTGTTCAAGAGTTTTATTGCCATTTGGAACATGTTTATTGTTCAAAAACACTGCACTGAAAAAAATCTGTAACATACATTCTCACATTCTTTGTCAACTTTAGCTTTACAGCAATGTAACTTTCAGGCAGATCATGCAGGAAAACCACTCTCACAATGAAGTCAAAAACTACTGAAAGGCACTTTATGTCTTTCAGATCTTAGACTCCAAACAAGTTTAGTTTTTGCCTGTGTAAGAATTACATACATCTAGAGTAACTCAAACAGTAGGAAAAGAATAAAATCCACTTAGAACTTCTTAAAGAACAGTATCGAACTTTGTTGCCTTCCTTCATTCAGTGCTATGCTTTTGTTTTTCCAAGCCTTCTTTAAATAGTGCACCACATAAAAATGGATGTTAATGAAGTCTCTTTACTGAGACAAGGCATGCAGTGAGGAAAGAGGGATGGCTGCTCACTTCCAGGCTGCCTATCTACACATTTGTTTTTGTAGATCAGCAAGCCACTGCTTAAGTTAAAAAAAAAAAAAAAAAAAGATATAGAATAGGAATGAATGCACTCAAGTTAAATGGCTTTTAAGAATATGCTAATACATAAACAGTGATACCACTTACAGTTTTGCTTACTGACCTCTGTTCATGTTGATTTTAAATTGTTTTGTCAAACCATCATGGGCCATTTTTGTAGGCTGTTAGATAAAAAAGTTGATTTTCAAATACTGCTTGTTATTTGGGTGGCTAACTTTTTATTAAAAGGGTGTTTATTAAAGATCAGTAAGGCAGCAAGACTTTAAATTTAATGATTTAAATTACTGAATAGTACTTTTTAAAAGGCAAGATAAAAAAATTATTCGAAGAATTCTTGGTGGGGTTATATTCATAATAGGTGTTTCTGTTTCATCCCCACTGTAATTGTCATAGCAACTGCAGATGGCATGTCTTCTTGGTTGTAATTCAGGATGAATACATTCCCCGGCTTATTTCAAGTTATATATTTAGTTGTGTTTCTCCATCCTGCCAAAAGAAAAACAGCTTTTGTAAGAGAGAATAGTGAATTACAATTGCTATTAAAAAACTCTGAATTTACATTAGAACTTTATGAATGAAGGACATTGGTCAGTGATTTATGCAGAGACAAGTCCAGTTGCAGCTTTGCCGAGTGTCATTTTTTAATTTATAGTTCAGTAGGTTTCATCCTCCTATTGCTCCACACTAATTTCTTGGAGCAGAAGAGAGAAAAGCCATAATCCTGACTCATCAGGATTTCTTGGGGCAGACTCTGCACAACTTGCTACACAATGAGGGTGAGACTGATTGCAGTCTGTTCCCCAAGCACACTCGGTTCTGCCTCATGTATAGAGCGGTCAGCTCTGATAGGTTTTGTGTGACTTCTCTTTCCCACATACAACTCATTCACAGTTTTATGGATGTTTCCATCTCAGCAACTAGTTACCAAGATGGACACATGCAGACTAACCAACAGAATGCATGATACAACCCCAAAAATATGCAGCAGCTGCTGAAGGCCCTGTCTACCCTCACTGATGACCATAAAGGCTTCCTGCCTTTTCTGTGTGCAGACCTCAGAAGGTTCAAAGGAGGTGCAAGGTAAAACGTTCTGCCTACTGACAACAAGCTTGTTAACAGGTTTGCAAAAGGTAATGAAGTTAAAACAAGTTCAGAAACCATGCAGAGCTTTGCACCACAGTTAAAAATCACTAACAGTATTCCAGGAGCCATCAGTTTATGACTTCCCCATTTTAAAATGTGACTTGCCTGTATTTGATCAGTCGTCCTCCTTGAATAAGTTGTGCAACTTCATTAGTGAAATGGCATGCAAAAAGAAGCCAGTTCCTTGGCTGCACTTTGTAGGCAAATCTCATGAAAGCCAAGGAGTAACAACACAGTGCTGCAAAAGATGATAGATATTGTTAAGAGATCGTAAATATCTGCATTTTGTTGAATCATAATTTTCTTACTAGTAAAACGTAATGACAGGTAGAACATTTGTCGCTGCTTAGGAGTTTACCAACAGCCCTACAAACACGTCCAGTTTGAGGATCCAGTGCAAGAAAACACAAAACACTGCTCATTTCTGCTACACAAGAAAATCTACACGGCTGCAACTTTCCATAACAATTCATTTTGTCTATACACTATCCTGTGATGCAACTGAAGTATTTTTAGTTTATTATCTACAGTATCTCAGCCAGAAAATAAGAGTTCATCCCAATGAGAAATGGTCTGTCCTATACAAGTACTCTGACAATTTCTAAGATGAAGTATTTTTAAAGACACTAATTACTTAAATACAGTTCTTTCTGGGAACATTTTAAAATGCACTTTAAGATCAGGAGTTTTCCATGCCCAGGAGATCATGAACATTCAGAAACATGAAGCTTTGTTACCTGCTTTCCAGAAAGTTGAGAAACGATTTTGAACTACTCTCCTACCATAATTAAATTTAAATACAGGAAATTACAACCTAACACTAGTTTTGTAAAGTTCTGAAAGGCTTTAAGAAAAAAAATTGGTAAATTAATTGTTCAAGGAAAACAGCCTTTTTAAAAGTACAAATATTCTTTTTCACCTGCCAGGTTCTGTACATGCATCAAACTATATATACCTGCAAAAATTTTAAGAAGTGTCTCAACATTGCTGAGCTGGGTAGCTGCCACCAAAACACTTCTGCTGTACTGGAGACTATTTAAACTATTCTTCTGTCTCAAGGAAGCTGATTCAGGGACTGAATTACTCTAAGCAGAGTCTAATGATGATGAGGCTATGAAATTCTTAAGCCAAAGGTATTTTGCTTGTAGGAAGAAGAATTACTCAGAATTAAGTTATTAAGTGAACTAAGGAAGAGACATAATGCCAAAGTTAAGCTAATAAATTAAAGCTACCAGATTTCTAATCCTAGAAAAGAATTTGAACACAGAGAGAGACACCTGGGCAAAAACTATACATGTTCCAAAGAAAGGTGGAAAAATATTGCTTATGCATTTAAAAATAATTTCTTATTTAAAAATAATTTCTCTTCAAGAGTCACAATAGTCTCTCATAGACAACTACTTTACAAGGAGTTAGTCTTCTTTGCTGTTTCTTGCACCCTGATGACCAAGCATTACCATTTCTTCACTTTGTCAGTGTTGATAAGTATTTAAATCTCACACTAACCACAAACCATCACTGTTCTTTATACAAAGAATAAAACTGAGTGAAGAGATACATTTTGAACAAGTGTGTACATTAGTGCAAGATAACAAGAGTTATACTTTAGGAGACAGTCTGGTCTTCAAAACTGCTATGGCTCAAGACCTGCCTCATTCTCCCCTCCCAAATTAGTGGAAAGCTTTCGAAAAGAGAGCCCTGCAGTTTTTCAGTACCTCAATTTAAGTGGCCTCTGAAGTTATGTAACAAGGTATTTGATATCCGTTTCTTTGTTGATCACAGGTTTGCAGACAACTAATAATATATCACTGCTTAAAAGACAGAAACTGTATTCTGGAGTTAGTTTACTAACAAGAAGTTTGTCTCAGGCCTTACCAAATGTCATTCTGCCACTAACAATTTCTGGCGATTTCTTCATGTCATTAAAAGCAGCAACAGGAAGACCCCAGTTGGCAACTGGCCCCCAAAAGTGCTGTGAAGAAGGAAAACAAAAATAAAGTTAAACAGAAACAAAGATCTCCTGCAGTATTCTTACAGTTTTTTCTTAGCCACACAAAACTAGAGGACAGGGTTTTGGGTAAAATTCCAAAAAAGACAGAGACTATTTTTAATGCAAGAGAGAAAAACTAAACCTTTCTTTTAATGGGACCTGCTCCTCAGAAGGAAAGGAAAAGGAACCTATTCGGGATCTTCTTTCAGACTGGAGAGGAACTACTGTAAAGCCACTGAAATAGAATTTTGTGTAATTATAGCTCAGCAGTCATTAAGCATCTGATTTGCACTGTCATACAATAACTTCAGATTTACAGTTCACTTCTGTGCAGATAATTAGCATTTCTCTCTTTCAAATAAGACTCCTCAAAAATACAATGAAAATGTAAGGACTTGATGAAGTGAAGAACTGAAGTTGCTTTTGTGTTATGCTGAGGATGAAGAAATGCTCAGCAAGCATCTTCTTGTGAGTGCTTACACCCTCTCTTTGAAAGAGCAGGGCCAGCAAGCTGAGCAAACTGTTACCCTGAGCTCCATCTGCAGTTGCTGAAGCAACTTCATGATTACTTAAAACTCAGTGATTCAACGAAGGTCAGAGGAGAGCAGTAAGCAACACGTGTGTACACAAATAGAAAAAACAGAGAGAAGTGGAAAGAATCAAGTCAGAAAAACTGATGACTTTATTTTGATGGGTATTATATAAAAGAATCTAAACTGAGAAAAATTGTATCCTAAGTTCAGTTTTCAGTACTATTATGACCAACAAGCCTTCACCAGAATCCTTTGCACAGAACATGCACACAATGTTTGCATCAGCTTCTTCTAAACAGAAATTCATTCTCAAAAGTAACTTGGTCAGATACGACAAAAGAGATGCACCTTGCAAGAAAAAGCTTTGCAGATACCAACTATATCCATTCTTCCGACATTTTCTGTAACTGTAATGTGTTTAATGATTTGGAATTCTCTGGGGGTATTTAAATTTCTTGCAATTTTAATTCTAAGATACTCTTTGAGAGTCCCGCTTGTAACACTATAGTCAGACTTAAAGCCACACTTCATTCCTGTGGTTGCAATACAAGAAACTTAACTAAAAAAAAATAGGAAGAAGTGAGTTAAAGTTACATACACTGTTTTGATAGTTCAACTTTAGAACAATATGCAAAACAATACAGTATTTCTGCAAATTCAGATTTACAACAACAGTATTCTGAAGAACAGAATAAAAGCATTTCTTTGCTGTATTCCTACTGATAGGAAAATTGACATCTGTAATGGTTAAAGGCTCTCAAGCACATCAGAGGTAACATGGCATTACTGAGGAGGGTTGCATGACTACATGGTATTCACACTGTACCTCTGTGTATCTACCACTTAAACACAAGATATGTAGCAAAAGAACAAGAACATTCACAGAAATTGAATTCAGCAGGACACAAGATGTTGATTTAGAGGTTTTCATGGAACCATTTAAATAGTTTTAAAGGACAATAAGAGGACCAGAAAGAACTAGTCACAACCACGGCTATCTGCACAGTGACAAGACAAAACACTTTGTGTAAGCATCACCACACCAAAGCAAACTTTAAATGGAGAGACACTACCTGTACTTGGGGATGGTTTAACTCATTTCAGGGGTCTTGTTTGAACAACTGTAGTTTATGAAAAATAAGCTCGGTTTTTTTGAATCTATGAAATATTTACAGCTTTTAAGAATCTGAGTGACAATTTCTGTTTTGAAAAGTAAATTAAATCAACTTAGCATTTTTACTTCATCAATTGCCATTAGAACATAACGAAATAATACACTATAGATTAGGGACCACTCAAATTCAGGCTGTGTAAGCTGAAGAATCATCAGTTCACAAAAGTACTCTAGCAGTAGCTTTTCTCTGCTGTCAAGGAGTTTTATTTGGAACCTTCTCACTTGAGATGGCTATCAGGCTTTAAGTGCCTTCAGGCAGGCAGCCCTTTGAAGTCTCCACACACAAGAATTTAACTACACTTATACAGTTTGTCTAGGTAGAAGAGCAAATCTTCCATAACATTATGATTCACAGTACAAGAGGCATAAAATACCCACTTCCAGTTTCAGGGGCAAACTGAAAGGCTCCAGGACAGAAGAGTATAGTGTGAGTTACTCTGTACATTTATTATGCAGCTTAAAGGCCATTAAAGATAAGACAGGTAGTTTGGTTATGGACCAGTATTGCTGTTATGTAGAAGAATGGATTTCAAACTGGTCTGATCTCCTTAGCAAAAAGTATGGAAAAAATGAAGCCCCTTTTAATTTAAGGCATACTGAAGGAGCTAACATTTGGTCATCTTAACCTCAGACTTGCAATTAAATATTCCTTGTGCATCACTCCTGGAGGTTTGCAGTATGATTTTCAGGTGCAAAGTCATAACAGTACTAAGGGAAAAAGACAGCAAGTTAGTGAAGCCAGGAACAACGTGAAACCAGAAATCCTTTCCCTTTTCTTACCGTACTGTTCAAGTGCACCATCATGGTTTTCCATTCAAAAAGCACATGAAAGAAAGAAGAAAAAAAAACACGTTAGCTTCTTTCATAATTACATAGACAGAAGTGTAAAATAAATAGAAGATAGGCAGAAGTCAGGAAGCTGTCATGGCATTAACTTTGATTAATGTATTAGTGTTAAAAAAAATCCCATTTCCCGCAAGAGCTGTCACTGTGACAAGTGTTCGCTGCTCTCTTTTTCCCAGCTACATAAAATCCCACTATGGTCAGCGGAAGACATTCAACTCTTCAGAGAACCCAAGATCCCACTCCAACTAGTTTAAAAGATGCCAAAAGACATCTCGCTTTGGCATGACAAAGCTTAACAGCTAAAATTCTTCAGTGAAAGCTTTGAAGTCGCTTGGAATTCTCTGTATACCTCTGTAAGTAGGTCAAACCAAAGACTGCCAGATATCTTCCTGTCACTGAGGCCAACTGTGGCTGTACCAAACATGAGCTATAACACATTCCCAGTGATATATGCAATCACACTTCAGTGGAGTATGGGGTTCATTTAAGTGATCATCTAGGTACCAGTTTATGTAATAACTTAATGATGTATGCACGAAAGCTAGACCACAGCATATGTGTAAGATTGTTTGTTACTAAGCTTTTGTTTCAGAACTTTTAAACACCTTCTTTCTAACAAAGATACTGATAAGACTTAGTTCTGAATTATGACTTACAAGAAGGAATTTCTTATGAGAAATAGATAGGCTCATAGAAAGCCTAGCACTGCTCTGAGTTGCAGAACACTTTGTTAACTATCACTTCCCTCACACTGATTTCCATGTTCTTAGATCACTGTTCTATAAATAACTATGGTAAGGGAACAGTCAGGTCTGCTTAAGAAATCACACAAATGTGCATTTCAGTGAGTCTTTGCTACAAGCCACAGTTGGTTCAAGGTGCTTTGTTAGGATGACCTTGACTAGTCTAACCACTTGTTTTTTGTTTTCTTTTTAACTGATTGGCAGCAATAGTTGACTGAATTTCATGAGACAAGTGTACACTTAAATTTTTTCATAAAACCCTAACTAAACAAGTTCAGATGTGTCTCCTGGCACCACGTTTTTGTGCCAACAGAAGTCAGCCTTAATTTTTAAAGTGTAAGTTGTTTCCACGGAAGAGAAAGCCAAAATAGGATCAAACTGATACTACTTTAACAGAGTAGGCAGCTCTGGTTAACGTCTTACAAGGTTGTCCTTACAATCACATGGGAGTGGAACACTTATTATACTTCTAGAAGAGGGCAAATCAAGGGCATATAGACTCTTCCAGGAAACAGGCATCCAGTCCCAAAGCTCTGCAGCCAAGAGAGTTGCAAAAAATGCACCATATCCAATAGTGAGGATACTGCATCATGTGCATGCATCTATTTCTGAAGTGACTCCATTCCAAATTAGTACTTTCCAAGAACTTCAAAAACTACATTCAGTCCCTTGACAAAAAAAAACATTGTACTAATGTTTTCAGAACGGTGGACAACAATTGTTGGATTTACTCACTCAGCTTCTGTTTAAAAGTCTAGATATCACAAGAGGAACCCAAGGCTGCTCAATACCTTGTATCAGTACTAAGTTCTTTCAAAAAAGGCTACAGTGGGAAAGATTTAGTTTTCTAAAATTTCTGCACGTATTTTCCTCATTCAGGCAGTAAGAATATTAATAGGCCAGAGATCATTCTGCAAATATAAGTGAACTGCCACTATTTGTTTTCCCCATACTGCCATCCCTTAAGTGGAAAGGGCACTACCCTTCTGCAAAAGAGCAGATTGTTCAGTTCTCAGAGCACACAAGACAAGCAGATGCTGTGTCCTTCAGTTTCTAGTACAGATCACAGAGGACTTTTAGAAGTTCTTATGTCCTCATGTTTAAAGATTTACTAAAGAGAACTGAAGATCAGCTAATTCTAGTTCTATTAGTGATGCTAACTCCTCTGAAGTTTGTTTCAATTAAAAGAAACAGCTCACATCAGTTTAGACAGCTCACATCAATTTAAGTGCTCAGGCTTTCCACGGAATGAACTGTCTCTATTTCAGAGCCCTCTGTATTAACAGAGTCACTACATTTGCACTACTGCTGAGTCATCAGGAAGAGACATTTCAGAAGTGCCCCAGCTGACTGCAATCTCCATGCTTATTTGTCTATTACCAGGAGATTTTTGAATTCCTTGGAACTGATTACGTGACGAAAGCAATTTAGCCTTCTACCACAAGAAAACGACAGCTTGTCTAGAATGATGTCTTCTCTCTTAAATGAGGAAGGAAGCTATTTTAGTAGCTGTTTTTCAGAAGATGTTTTAAATCAATAGGATAGGAAGTAAGAGGATGCAGTTGCCTACTATTAGTGGCTTAGATACTATGACTTTAGTGATAGCTGCCATTCTTAGAATCCTGAGAAAAAATGAAAATTCAGGTTCACAATACATAAAACTACAAGGCTTTAATATGCTAATCAGCTAGTTTTAAATTGACATTACTGCTGCATTTTACCAGAAGCACGAAAAGTCTGTCTACAGCTCATGTTCTTACTATGCTCATTTTGAAGCTTTAAGATACAGGGTAAATTTGTATTTATATGATTTAGTCATTCAGATCCCTATTAATCCCCACTAGAGAAAAGCCAGATCTGAAACTGGCAGAATAATTAATTTGTAATGACAGTTTTAAAAGCAATTTCTCCCGTTTCTTTGTGCAAGATCCAAAACCTAACCCATGAAACAATGCATTTCTAATGCCAAATATATCCACCTGAGCAAAGCAGCATGCATTCATTAGGCTTGCTTTCATGTTTGCAGGTTATGAAGCTGAAATTGAAGCTACTTATTCCAAAAGATGTCTGCAAGTTTTATTTGCCCCACGCCATAATAATAGAGCACTTAATCCAACTTCGGGTAACTTCAGTTCTTCTATTGAGGGTCAACTAATCTAAAGGCTAACACTGGTATCCCAAACAATAGCTTAATTCATTAATTCTGACAAACAAATTTAACATTTATAAAGCCTTGATCCCTGCAGTGATTAGATGCTGGTTTTTAGAACAGACACCATAGTCTTAGAGCTTTAAGGACATTTTTGCTGTATGAGCAAACAAAGAAAGAATGGACATTTTTTCAGGATAGAGTCCTGTAGTGTGGAGAAGAAATCACCTTCAGGAAGAAGCGCAAAGAGATAACTCTCCATTTCTTCTATGGAGAAGACACACAAGCCTTTTACTGACAGCTATTTAAATTTTAAACTCAACATAAAGCCAATAACAGACACTGATCTCCTAGTATGCAAGAAACAGTGCTGAAAGACCAGAGCAGATGGAGCAACTGACTTTAGCCCTTCATGACACACCACAAAAAGAGAAGTACAAATTAAGCAGGTATCTTTGTATATAGCAAGGCAAAACACATTCCAACCACAATGGTAGAACCCTGTGGAATGCTCTTTTTATTGCAGTACAGTCTTATATATATAGCTTGTTTGAAGACTAGATGAAATACATCTGAAAGGGGTGTTTTTAAAACCTTCTCAGTCTTGGGTGAGGAAAGACATACTTCCAGTAACTGGTGGCATTAGGAAGCACCTGTTATCTCATCTGGATGTTTGTTTTTCCAGTTATGAAGCAGATTACTGTTTTAATGGCCATTTACATGCTTCATGTGAATCCTGTTGCAATTAACTAAATGTTAACACTAATATGCATCTATCAAGCTTACATGGCATCCTCAAGACTTTCAAAAGGAATCACAGAAGCCTGCTCTGGACTTTCTGTTTTGCTTCAAGGTTGTTCTCTTCCTTCTCGTATTTTTGTCCCACTGTTTCTGTGGATCTTGATTTTGTGAATGCCAAATAAACCCTCTGCTTAGAATCATACCGTGGTTTGGGTTGGAAGAAATCTTAAAGATAATTGAGTTCCAATCCTTCTGCCATGGACAGGGACAGCTTCCACCTAACCAGGTTGCTCAAAGCCCCATCCAGCCTGGGTCTGAACACTTCCAGGGATGGGGGTCCATAACCTCTTTGGGCAAACTTTCCAGTGCCTCACCATCCTCACAGTAAAGCATTTCTTCCTAATATCTAACCTAAGTCTGTCCTCCTGAAGTTTAAGGCTTTATTGAGCCTTTATATTATAATCCCTCGTCCACGCAGGCTTACACCATCTCCACCTACTTTAACCTAGACTACGTTTCTCAGATAAACAGCTGTCCTCCTACATGCTTGCTCAACATCAAACACCAGTTGCAATAGATGAAGGTAAAATAGCAAGCAACAGCTATAGCGAAAGGTTGCTCAACCACCTTTATTAGAAGAGACCATTTTTATTTGTTTAGTTTTTTGAAACAGCCAGTCAGCCAGAGAAACTTCAGCCTGCCTACCCAAGACTGCTCCTGCACAGTGGTTCAACCAGATTTAAGTATGCCAAAACTGTTCTTTAAGGCAGTCTTGTCGTTTCAGTCCAGAGCGTCATACCCCTTACCACAGCACGCAGGACAAAGTTTGACACAAGCACTGAGCTGTCGGGGAGGTGAGTTAAGCTACATTCCATGACACTGGGGCTCTAACAAGCCTCTGAAAAGAGGTACCTATTTACACGTACTCAAGAGATTCAAATAACCGATCGTCAGACTGCGTCCGTGATCAAGCTCGCTTCTGCCCACAGCAGAGCAAAGCTCTTTCTGCCTCTGTGGCAGGCAGCGGTCAGACCGTCCCGGTCCCGGGCTCCTGTGCCCGCTGCCACCTCTGTGCCGCAGCGAGCCCCTGCCCGCGGCGGGGCGACACTCGCGGCTGCCACAGCCGGGAGGGGCGCAGCTGCCGCGGCAGCTTCAAAGCGCGCCGCGTCACTTCAAGGTCAAGGCCGGTTTGCCCGGGCCGGGGCGGGACAGTGACAGCCCCGACCGCCCCCGCGGGCCGAAGGGACGACGGGCGAGACAAGGGGAGCGACGAGACCACGACATCTCCGGGCCGGCTCCTCGCTGCCTTCTCCCCCCGCCCAGCCGCGGGCGAGGGCGAGCTCGCCAGGGGTCAACCGGTGCCAACCGTCCGACCCCGTCCCGGGCGCCCCGAGGCTGCGGGGGACTGAGGGGTTCGGGAACTGGACGCTGGTTCCTGCCGCCCGCCCGGGCACGGCGGTGGGCGCGGCGACGATGCCCCCCGCGCCGCGCTCACCTCATTAGGTACTCCCTGAACTCCTTGCTGCGCACATAGTCCGCGGCCTTGCGGCCCAGCGCCGCCGCCATGGCGTCTCGGCGGCAGTGGGGAAGGGAGCGCCCGCCTGGCCCGGCCGCCTCGCGCCGCGATGCTGCCGCTACCGCCGCCGCCGGTGACAANCGGCATTCCTCCGCAGCCCGCGGGGCAGCGTCGCGCGGCGGCTCCTCGAGCCGCGATTGGCTGCGGGGCGGCGGCAGGTGGCTTCCCATTGGGCGCGCCTCCCTCGCGGCGTGTGGCTCCGCCCCCAGTGGCGCGAGTGGGGCGTGAGGGGGAGCGGGGGTGCGGGAGGGGCTCGGTTACACGGCCGGGGTGGCAGAGCTCCGGAACGGACTGAGCGGCGCGGTCGTGGAGTCTCCCTGTCTGGAAACATTCCAAACCCATCTGGACGCGTCCCTGTGTCACCTGCTCTGGGTGACCTTGCCTGGGCAGGGGAGCTGGACTAGATGATCTCCAGAGGTCCCTTCCAACCCCAGCTATCCTGTGATTCTGTGATAATTACTTCAGCAATATTAATTGGAATGGTCTAAGATCCCGTCTCTCATCAGCACTTTCTATTTCATACCTGAGCAGAGGTTACTTTCGTAGAAGGGAAGATAAACTCTAACCTTGCTAATACTATCTTTAGAAAATTTGGGCCATACAAACAGATTTTTTATCTTTGCTCAATGCACCAGAGATAGTGAAAATGGATGTTTATCTCCCCTGCTTTCCAAAGACTTGCAGCCTCAGTTTTTACAGTCCAGAGCTGGGCTGAGAGTGCAGCCTGGGGCACAACTACGCTCTACAAAAAGCCCTGGACGCCATGGCTACTTTGTTTCCTTCTGTTTCCCTCTCCCCTGCAGGATCTCAGGTTAAAAAAAACCAAACAAATAAAATAAAAAAAACCCACCCCAAAACAACGAACAAAGAAAAAAACCCACACAAACAATAAACCCCACAAAACACAGGCACCAAACCCAAACCCCTCAAAAACTGTACAAAAAAGCCCCAACAAAAAAGCTCTCTTCACCCTTCTCCCCCCGCATTGCTTGCTTAAGAGAGCAGCAGGTTTGAGGAAAAGCATTGGGTAACCTCTCCTTTTTCTATATATATTCAGCATATGATCTGACACTCCACAACAACGCCTCACTTTGCTGTGTGAGTGGAAGAATTTTAATCCCCTTGGTATATTGCATTTGAAAAGCCAAAATGTAGCCCAGCATATTTCTGTGGACTACTTAGACTCCTATTTAAAAGCAGCAATGTGAATCTAAATGAGGTCTCAAGGAATCATTCATTCAAGTTGATTCGACATGCACTGACACAAGGAAGGTCTGTGGAAATCAGTTCTGTATGTTCAAACAAAATTCTCATGTGGTGGGATTCCACATATCCAAGATAGCCAAGCTCAGTCATTAATATTACAGATACAGTTATAGAAATAAATTTTAGCCTTATGTAATTAGGCTAAAAACGTAGTCTTATTCTCCTTTACTGAAAATTTGTAATTTTTTTTTTTCTTAACTCCATGTAGGGAGCAAAAAAATAATCTGTCTGCACTGGGAGTCATTGTTTTTTAGTCTTTCTTCCTGGAGTAAACAAGTTCTTTTAGCCTTTTCTCACAGGCTGTGGCTATTACATTTTTTAACCTTTTGCCTACTCCATTTGTGTTTACAGCTTTCTGAAGGCATAACGAAGAGTCACCACGTCTGAGTCAAAGCCTTACCAAGAGTGCAGTACTCTTCTCCAATTTTGAGAGTGTCTCAGTGTTTGGTTTGGTTTTTTTAAAGTAGTTAATGGAAAAATCATTAACTTGAAATGTGTCCAGAAGAAAGCAGCCCCACATGACAGGCTCTACCAGTTACACAACAAAACCAGCTAGCAAGGATTTGATGTTTGCTTTTGTTCTATATGTATTTATAGTGCTTTTATTTGCATATTGGTTTTTAGGCTTTTTGTAAGGATATCAAAGAACATACAAAAGATCACCTTAATGTATCGTATTCATAGGTTTTCTTTTACCCCTTTTAGCCCATTCAGTAGAAAAATGAGTTACTCTTGATAAGTCCATGTTAGGTGTACTTTTGAGCATGTTGTTCCCTGAGTGAACATTAACTGGTAGTTTAGTAAATTATTGTAGAATGTTTGTCTTCACAGTGTTTTTGGTTTGGTTTGGTTTGGTTTGGTTTGGTTTTTTTAATGTCAGAATTAGGCCATTTGACTTATAATTTGCTGAGTTTTTGTAAACCCATTCTCTTCAGACATGTGCTCTTCTCCAGTGCAGGACTGCTCTGTCCTTCCATGACCTGGATGAAAATCATTGATCATCTGAAACTGATCATGTCAAATTGCTTCTGTGAGGGCCTGGTGGACTTCAGAGCAAGTTTCATTAGGTTTTGCTACACATTTTTTTTTCTAAAATATATTCCACCTGGTTTTTTCCTAGTCTGAACTATGCTTCTTTCTATTTTTTTTCATGCTAAATTCATACCTGTTTTGAGTTATTATTACCACACTTCTGTTTTTATCTGTCATGGACTCTTTCTGCATTATTTAATGACTGCAACTTCCTTTGTCTTACTTCAGTTTCTAATGCTTTTATCAAACTCCTTTAATTGTCTTTTATAGTTGAAACTGATTTCATAGCTCAATCTTTTTGATTCTGTTATCTGCAAGCTGACACCATTTCTTTATTTTCATCTACTCATATATCCTTTCGGCTCTTTACTTGTTCCCTTTTGATTTTTAGGTCATTATGTGCCTGTGAATAAGACAAGCCATGTATGTCAAAGGATGGCTGCTGGGTTTCTTCTAAACAGAACAGGTAATTGTAGCTGGTTTGGTTTTCAAACAGACAGGTCCCCTGCAATCTTTTATCCCTTAGATTATCTTCACAAATACTCTGCCTGCCATTTCCTGGGATTTCTTCCTGACATTCTCATTGCTTTCTTTTGTTTCTTGTTAGCCTGGTACTTCTGACCTTTGCATGGAGATACTTCTGAAGTTTATTAGGTTGTCCAGTTTGTCTTCTTATTTTCCCTCAGCCTTTGGCCAGGTCACTACATTTTTAACTCGCTTACTGACTTCTGTTACTTTTGGTCAGTAAGCTACAACTTTTCCTCACTGGATTTGAAAGCTGGTGTGCCTGAATTCCCTTCTGGGTTTTTAGCTGATGGACTCTAGGGTTGTCCAGCCGTTACTCTACATGGGATACTCTAATAACATGGATAGCAGTTCTGCAGCTCATCATCCCTTGCTGCCAGCACGTCTGTGCTCTCCTGAACTGCTGCCTGAGGCTGGGGAGACAGAGGAGAGCATTCCTGGCTCCTCCACTGTTGGCTCCACAAGTCTTCAGTGCTAGTACACCCAGGGCTGGTGGTTTTGCCCACAAGGACACATACCTAAGGCAGGCAGGGCTGGGTGAGCTTTGATAGTTTTTGGTAGTATCTAAAATTTTGCCCTCTGTGAGGAGGTGAGGTGCTGGATGGTTGGTCTGTTTAGCAAATGAATACTGTGTCTCCCTCAGAAGAGAGTCTCCATATCCAATTCCCCATTTCTGGGTGTGAGGGTGGCAGAGGCAATCCTCCTAGCTGCAGGGGATATATGGCTCGTCCTATTCTCATCCCCAGAACTGCATCTCAGCAATTAGCACTTCTTGACCTCAGTGGATGCAGATCCAGCTGCTAAGTAAAGCAGCCTCCAATATTTCTCCTTTTCAGGTACCCCCTGTCTTCCTCTTGACATGCCTTTGCAGGCACATGCATGGAGGTATGTGGGAAAGAGGAGTGTTCTACCTGCCTGGCCATAATGGACATTGCAGAGCAATCTACTAATGCTATGCAGTAGTTAAGATTGACAATAAAAATCAGTGCTAAAAGATGTATCTGATACAGTTCTTAACAAATATCTTCAGGGCAAAACAGTGATGCCCTTTCCTATTGCCCTGGTTTTTGCTAAATCTTTCTGTTTTAACCTTGGAGTCTGAATTCTTTCTCACAGTTTCATGTAAATAATAGCCAATGTTTACTTAACGGTATTTTCTGGTTTTCATTCCTTTTGTGATAAGAGAACTTTGATGAGCATCCTTTTTCTCCAGTGGGATTGAGAAGGAAGTGACATGTTCCCCAATCCCTTGTGGAGTTGAGAATTGTATAAGATGTGACATATGTAAATAAAGTGGTCTTTCCCTTCCTTTCTGCTGAACCTAGCAGGTGTGAGAGCGTCTTTATTGTGTTTTTGCAGACACACTTTCCTACTTGTGAAGAGAATTGCAAGAAAACATTATTTGGAATGTTGCTGACAGACAAGGGAACAACAATTAAACAAGTTGTTCAAGAAACTGCGAATTCAGGATTGAAGGAGTTAATATTTCCCTGCTAGGGCAGCTCCAAAGTTGCAGAAAAACGTGAAGATACATTGCTTGTACAGTCTTCCTAGACCTTGTAATGAAATGCCCATTCATTAAAGTGGACAGAAATCACGTGGTAAGTAGACAAGATTGACTAGAGCCACTATGACATTTAATCAGCTGCAATCTCAAACTGAGGCCAGTAAGAGCACAGCTTGGTGTGACACTTGCATTTCTCTTTGCATCCTTGATTACGGATACACTATCTCTACATGCTGGCACAACGCTTGAGCAGTTTTATTCCACGTGGAGCACACAGCAGTAGCTGAGTAGATTGAACACCTGAGAATGCCAAGAAGGGAGTCTGTGTTATGGAAATAATGAAAAACATCTGTAAAGTGCATGCTCAGTACTGACACATTTGTGAAGGCATCCTAGTAGAAATATGACTTTAGTATTAGTCTAAAGAAAATTGAAATAAATGCTTAACAACTAAACTCAAGAAGAAGTTATACCTCATTTTAAAAAACACTTTTTGAAATTCAGAAATACTTAGTGCTGAAAAATACAGTTACAGCTTCTAGAGGTAACAGTTCTCACTGTGACTGCCTGTGGAGCACACTATTGCACAAAATCAGCATGTATCATTTGAGGGATCCACATTTGCTGTGTAAAACCTGATCAATTAGGATAAGTTAGTACATTATGGAGCTAGAGGCATTTCATCATCTGCAGTTCCAGCAGGATCTGGAGTAGGACCAAATAGCAAAATAAAACATATATTTCCAGCTGAGGCCCTGCAAATAAGACAATGGTGTAATTACAGAACCACTAGAAAAAGACCTTCCTCTATGCACGGCCAGAAGAATGCTATGATGTAGGCATTGCAATGGACAAAGTTAAGAAGTGAAAAGTAGAAAAGATGCAGAACGGATCTGGAAAAAATTTTGATTGCCAAGACATAAATATTGGCAGATTAGCAGCTATTGTGGTTAACAATGACTGTAGGCAAAGCAAACAACAGCTGGGCAGCAGGAACTAAAGCAAGGGTGCTACCTGTAACAACGAAAAATGAAAGTATTTTGTCAGCATAGACGACAAGCATTTCAGGCAGTTGTTGCAATTATCACTGCTTTCCCCAGCCTTACATGCAAAAAGGCCTGTCTGTCATGATTAGATTACAGTTGGGTGGGGCTGAATACTTGAAGCTTTTATTGGCATAGTTATTCCTGTTATTATAAACTCTGTAGGTAGAAACCACACAAGCTCTAGGCTCTGGTCTATATCACATGTGCATAGAAAACAGCTAATCCTATGCTGTGAAAAGCTATCGTATCCAAAATTGTACAGACAAGGGGAAGCAGAGTACAACAGCCTGGCAGAGAGGCAGCTGGGTTTGTAGTGAAACTTCTTTTTCTTGGTTCCTGAGAAGCAGCCCAGAGGGCTGGAGGCCACGCCTCAAGGGTGGGGCAGTACCCCACTGCTGGGCTGACTGCCAGCATCAAACCTTGTGTGAGGAGTGGGAAAAACCCCAAACCAACCCGAAACAAAATAAAAAAACAAAACAAAACCCCCCAAAGTATGTTCCCCTGCTTAAACTTACGGTACAACTATTCTTAAGGGCAAGTTTTCTCCTGGGAATTTTTTTCCTAGAAGTCAACCAGCTGTAGATGAAGGAGGCACTCTGCATGAGTACAGCAGAACTTTCAGGCAGCTGGAGGATGGGGCCTTTATGTGATGAGACTGCTTTGAGTCCTCAATTAGTCACACATGGTAAAACAGACAGACAAAATTGAAGCTGAAATTGCTTAAGCCAACTTCCCGCTGAAATATGTGTAGCGGTGATGGCTATATTGATGTGTGTTTTACTGTCATTGAGACTGATACTAAGTGTTTTAAAGTCATTTTCTGGGCTGAGGTTCATCTTGAAATTTACTCATATGTAATACTGCTTCAAATTAGATAATTATAGATTATATTTTTAAACATAAAGCTATATTTTTAGGGTTATTTAGAAGAAATCAGTTTTTAAACATGGGGGAAAAATCTAATTAATGCATTTATTCACGAGATATTTATACTTGCAATTGGTAATGTGGATACAGGTACTGGGCTACATATTCAATAAATGAACCTTTAAAACTGTCTTTGTTTTTTAACTTATAAAATTCTCTTTTCTTAAGTAAAGAAGTTGTTACAATAAACGGTCATTTTTAATAGTCATGTGGATACTTCCCTGTGAGAAGAAGCACCAGAGTGCTGTTTCTAGTACCACACCACTGCATTACTGGTATCCCTGAAGCAATTGTGGAGGATTATCGTATGTTTGGGAAGAGGGCTGTTTGTTCAGTCAGGTGCACTCTGTAGTTTATACTGCTAAATCAGGTCAGCTGGGGTAAGGTGAGCCTTTTCTTCTAAAATTGCCTTGAAAATTCACCTCCTTCACTCATCTGGGGAGACTTCTGTTGGAGTTAAATGACATATAATCACTTCATTGCTGTACTTATCGTGTCCAGAGGAGCAGAATGGGATGGCTGGTGATGCTCACCTGCAGGCTGCACCTCCTAGCAGGTGTCAAACCAGGCTGCAAAGCAGAGTTGGTTTCTTCATCCTGGAAAACCTGCCTTGGGGATAACTCCAACAGGATAAGAAAAAAAAAACAAAACAAAACAAACCAATGTAGAAATAATCTTCTACTCTATTTTTAAAACTTACTTCCAGTTTCTGAGGAAGGACTGTCAGTGATGTGACATGAACTTCTCAAGTAAGGTTGTGAGGAGATTTGCTTTCTCCAGTACCGCCTAGCAAAGTGTGTGCTGAAACACTTGTGCTTCATGAAGAACCTTAGACACTGATTTTCTCCCAAGCTTTTTATGTCCTTCTTAAAGTGCTTTAACCAATACAAACACCCCACTGATTATAAGGAAAAGGGTAAAGTCAGTGTTCTGACTGATGGCAGGAAGTGAGGTGTCAAAGTTGAGAGACACTGGTAAATAATGACAGTCATTTTAGTTATGTAGTCTTTTCCTGAGGACTCATGGGTCTTTATTGAGCTGTACATAGTATAAATTTAGTAGAACATGATAAAAATACAGGTTTATGGTATGGTTCGCTACTAATAAATTCACTTTCCATATGCTCTTTCCTGGTACCTTTGCTCTCAGCCTAAGCAACCTAAGGATGGATGGCCAGGAGCAGGGGAACGTTCCTGAGAGAAAAGTACAAATCTGTGCTTTTCTCCTCTTTCAGCGCTTCCCCAGTTAAAGAACAACCACCTGAACTACTGCCACTGGAAAACTTTGAACATAAATATTGGTAGACTTGTTCTAGGGGGAAAAAAAGTAGATTATCACATTTGAGACAGAGATGCATGGTTACACCAGAGCTCACTTCAGTCTAATACAGTGTCCTAATTAGTGTTAAACTTAGGGTCAGTTTTTCCCTTGATGGACTAAGATTGCTCTCGTTCACTGGAGAAATGTGAGAGCAAGATGGTATCTAAGATGTCCCTGACTTACTAGAGGAAGCCAAAGGTCTTTGAATTGGTGATGTGTATCCAGACAGGGACCCTGAAATCACCTTTGGCCTGTTTCTTTAACTAAAAGAAAAGAGGGAAATTTCAGTAGGCTACAGTGTATAAACAAACCACGGGCATACACGATGAGTAACTTGAAGGTAAACATGCCAAAGTCCTTTCCAAAGCTACTGGGATCAAAGTGAAATAAACAATAGGTCATAGTGGACTTCTACAGTCATTCAGGACTTGACACAGAGACATTTAGGTTTGCACAAGGCCTAACAGAAAAAACAAAAAGTAAATATTCAAGTGAGTATACTTTCAGAAGAATGGATGCATTTTACTTATGTACCAAAATGTACATGTGCCAAATTGAGTTCGGTGGTTACAGACAACCTCCAAACTATGTAAAGAGGATCTTTTCTTATTAGAAAATTTGAAATGTTGTGTCCCACAGATGTCTGAGTTCGTCTTTATATGGGTATTGATCTTTCCAATAAACATTAATGTTAGCTGGTGACGCTACCGCTTCAGTTCACAAGGACTATTCTGTTTTTTACAAGAGATATCTTGTTTTTCACACCCAGCGCCTTGTAAATCAAATACTATATCCAAAAGCTGCTGAACCTTGGCACCTGGGCTGGACAGCAGTGTCTGCCCTGCACACAGGGGGACAGTTTGTCTTCCACCCTTGCAGAGTGGAAGCCAAACCTTACACACATAGCAGGAAGCTCAACAAAACCAAACCAAGAAGGTATCTGGAGTAGATCAATGCCCTTAGTGTGACCCCCTTCTGTGACTTTGGTGCTGCTTTGTTGCTCAGATAGTCCCTCTTGAAGGCTGTGCAGAAGTACATTTTAAAACCTGCTGAAAGAAGTTCCTTCTTTTCTCTGAAAGCTCAGGAGGAGGCAGTGGGAGCATCTCATGGAAGGAAACCCTGTGATCCCAGTACTTGCTAAGGGTATTGCAGATCAGAGCAGGGAACCCCATCAGCTCCTTCCTTAGGCTGGTGTTGGTCAAACCCACACAACCACCTCCTGGGAGCGTGGTGCAAGCTTCCAGCAGTGTAGGCTTCTTTAACGCTCTTTGGACTAAAAGAGGGACTGTCACTTTGCAGGAGGGTGCCCTGATGGGGGTTGCTATGCAGCACTTCCATACGGAGTGGCTGCTCTGCACAGATTTCTGCCACATCATTCCTCAAGGAGGCTGCTACAGCAGTATTTGTCAGAGCTGGAGAAAGGCTCACTAGATGTAATCCTTAGTGTTTAGGTTTACCTAAAGTAGTTCTTCTGGGAATTGCTAATATTCACAATCTTGAAGCTGAGGAGAGGAGTGGGCTAGTGTTCTCCCTTGAGAAGCACTTTCTTTACAGTTGCTATGCATTATTAGGAACAGCATTTACACTTGTTATTTGATAATTTTTTCCCTTCATTTTGTTCCTTTTTTTGTTGTTGTTTTGGTTTTTATTGGGTTTTTTTGTTTGTTTGGTTTTGTTTTGTTTTGTTCTGTTTTTTTTAATATCCAGGTTACTGGAATTAGAATTCTGCAGCCTCTATCTCTCTCTCTCAGTGTATATCTCACAGATGTTCAGAAGCTGCATAAAGCCAGTCAGTTCATGAGTTGCCACTCAGCTCCAGGCCTTGGTAATATAAAATTCAAGACTTTCTGGTCTAATTTTCACTCTCTTTTAAAAGCTTAATTATAATTTGAGATCTTATTTGAGATTAAAGCCTTATTTATCTCTTTGTTCTCAAAGGTTGCACTCATGTTTGACATCTATTTCTTTAAGTCCCTCCTGTGGTTCATAAGATTAGTGCACTATTAATGCTATAGTAATTTATTTGGATTTTAAGGCAGTGAGTTTTTTACTATGTTTGGGGAACACCATTTGCCTGGTCTTGTTACAGGTTTTAACCTTATTGCACCCACTGTGTGGAATAAGTTGTTCTAAACTAACATTTATAGGTAGTCATAAACATCACAAAATTTCAGAGTGATATTCTGTATTGTCAAAAGACAGCAAATATTCTCCACATGTACCATAGTAAAGATACATATTTAAACAGAAAAATGCGATTGTTCCAGTTGTTTGTGGCTTAAAAATCTTTCAATTAATCTTTGGGGTTCATCCATCAGTCCTGATCTGCTCTGATTCAGTGCCAAATGCTTATGGTAGGGTGATATGAATGCATGCCATATTTGAGGCCCAAAGAGACCATCACAGCATTTAAAATCGATTTCCAGATTACTGCAGGCTGTTGAAGTCATCCACTTGCTTCTGCACTAACCTTTTGTCTGCTAAGGGATACTACTAAAAGTGATACAAAGGGAATCACAAAACCCTTTTCTCTTTTGGTGTTTTATTCCAATGAATAACAGCCTCACTTTTGAAATTACAGTCACCTTATTTCCATTCTGCAGCTGCATGAATTTTTCACCCATAAATTTGCCTGGTTTTGTGCTCTGGTCTGTCTCTCTGTGCTTCTAGAACATGTGATTTTTCTGCCCGTGAAGATTCTTGTAGACAATAATCAAGTCACCTCTCAGCCGTCTCCAGGCTAAGCTGAACAGATCAGGGTCTTTAATAATCTCCATCATAAGCATTTTGGGTTTTGGTTTTTTCTGCATCTAAACTCTATTTAAAGTTATATTAGCTGGTGCCATTTTAAAAATGACACCTGAGGCCTAAATGGTAGGGTTTGCATGACATTTTCTTACCTTTAACATTTACTGCCTAATCTCTTCTTCCACTTTCCTTAAAAGCCAGGGATTAAGCCTCCAGTTACAATGGTGAGGTTCTTCTTCTAATTCTTACAGATTGATTTTTAAGAGAATCAAGTGCTTGTTGATGATATGACTGAGAAGACCAGCATTTAAGCATAGGGTATGGCCAATTGCCGTAAGGCCAATCTTCCCCAGTTAGACATTCTACTTAATGAAACATAATCTGGAAGAAAGCTTCTTTGACTAAGGGAGTCACTCAGCCTGTCTTAGGCTGAGGTTTCAGGTGCTGACTGCATCACAATGAGGGTATTTTTCCCTTGAATGGCTATTAAACAGTAGAAAAACAGACCAGTGTAAAGGTCACTGACCAATGATTTTTGCAAGTGTTGGTGGACATAATAATATACAAAACACCCTGGTTCAAAGACAAATACTGTATTTTTCCCAACAGACCATATGAAGGTAGAAGAACGTGAAGTCACTTGGGAGACTTCTTGGAACTGGGAATTGTGCAAGTTGTGTGCATGTTGGATATCTGACATGAGCTTCTCATAAAGCTGCTGTCATTCCTGGGCTTGGGAGAGTAATAACAATTTGCATCTGAATTGCAGAATAAGTAATCCTCACCTTTGCTGAGCTGAAGAAGCACTTTTTTTGGCTGGGCCAAAGGCATGCATACATGTCAGCTGTGTATTCCACTTCATTCTCACCCATCAACGTATCAAGGAGCATGTTGTTCATTCCTGGACAAAATCTGTGCCTGTGTGTGTTAGTCCACAGACCCAGAAACTGCAGCCCTGTAGCTGATGTGCAGCACTACTCAAGAGCATAACTGATGGCAGCAGACTGGTGGTTGAAGTGAGACCAGATAGCAAAAGGTCAGCACTGCCAAGCATTTCTAAAAGCTGATGGGTCGCTCTTGTCACTTCTCTGAAGTGAAGGGCAGGTTGTTTCAGTTCTCTGTGCTTACGGGTCCATTGTAACAGCTGATATTCCTAAAGGGTAAGTTGTTTTAGTACCAACGGGTGAAATAAATAAATGTATGAGTAAAGCAAGTAACTGATTATAACAGAATTTACAATAAAGACAAGAGCCCAGACAACAACATGACAATTAGAAAGTCTGGGTAAATACACTGGAAATCAATGAGTCTTCTTCTGCATGCCTTAGCAAGGAGACTATCATTAAAATCAAAGCTGCCAAATTCTACAGTAGGGAAAGTGTTACACTTTACAGCCGCAGCTATTTTTACCAGTGACCACAGACCCTGAAGGTCAGGAAGAATCAATTAGGCAGGAGCATGCCAAGCCAAAACAATGCACAGGCTTACCACAGATGGTGAGTCACCAGCCTCTTAATAAACTAATTTCCTCGACAAAAAATGGAATTGGCATCAGGCCAGCTTTGGTTGTTTAGAAAACAACCAAAGAGCTCCTGCCCATCTAGATGAATGGACAGATAATCCTTTCTTCCATCTTGCCTGCACTGAAGTTACCTATGCGTAACCTGAAAAGCTGGACGATTCTTAAAATCCTTGTCTTCAGCTCTCCTTCACAGCTTTAAATGCAAAATCTTTGCTTTTTGTGATCTTCAGACATTAGCTGTTATTGTTACTGCCTCTTGTTTGCCTTGCTATAGTGCCCAAGGTGCTCAAGCCAGCAGTTGTGCTGCCCTTGAACATGATGCTATTAGGCATATAACAGGACTTCCTGAGCCTCAGGATAATTCTCATGATACATTGCTGTGGGACATGAAAAGGGGGTGAAGTGAACTGGGATGGGATAAAGGAGGGGCATGATATAAGAAAAAAATGAATGTTGACTAAAGAGCAAAATTACAAGGGGGAGGGGAGTTGTTGGCTACTGTTTGGGGTTTTTAAAAAATATTAAACAAATGTGTACCTTTCCATTCAGGGGTAAAAAAGCATGGTTACTTTCTCATGAAGTGCAGGAGTTTAAGACGGTTGCCAATGCAGATTTCCTAGAAGGGCTGTGTCTTGATCAGGCACTTGAGTATATTCTGGAAAGCCTTTCTCTCAGATATCTCATTTATTCATTTTCTAGCATTGGAGGGAAAGACTTGCATCTGCCTGCCCAGGGCCTGGCATGACCTGTGGCTTCCTAACCAGGTCCTCTGAAAGGTTAATATATGTCCACCAGGGGCTGACTTGGCTTATTCCTGATCATGGTCATATTACATGAGGAATTAGAAGAGGGAATGGAAGAGAAAGCCTGGATTTGTTTTGTTTTGTTTTGTTTTTTCTCTGCAGTTTTCCTAGAAGGATGTTCTTGTATATGATTATGGCTCTCCAGAGAAACCTCTTTTTTTAACCACTGGGCATATAAAGACAGGTGTACTGAACTCATTGGCCTACCCACCAGAAGAGGCCATAAAAATCACAAGACGGACCTGTGGGGCAGAAATGTGGTAAGAGAAAGGTGCAGTAGTTCATGGTAGGTGCTGGGGTGCAGAGGAAGAGGATGGGACAAGTACAGTGATTAAAGATGATGACGGCAAAGCAGGAAGTTTCTTTCGTGAACAGAGAAAAGGAAGAAAGGATAGAAGTGGGAGTAGGACAGGAGCAGCTGGCAGGAGAAAAGAGGCATGAGACTGCCTACAGCCAGAGCAGAAATCCTATGAATAACATTTTTGAAGTCCAAGTTTGCTCGGTTATGCTTGCTTGGTCCTAAATCACATGCTGTTTCTCCATATCTGGTACCACATGCTGTTCCTGCAGGGAACCTGAGCCAGACTCACCACCTTTGTGATGCAGCCAGGTCTGATGACAATCCAGACGTGAACTGTGCCAGTATAACTGTGTGCAGGCTCAGATGCGGTAATGCTGGGGAAGCAGAACCAGTCCCTCAAAGTAGGAGGGGTTGATTTTGCTTTTGTGGTCACTAGTAAGTCCAGCAAGCAGAAAAGGCTGTGCAGGCTGCTTGCCAGAGACCAGCAGTTTCCAGAGGAATGGTACCTTGGAAGATCTCAAGGGGGCAAGGGAAATTCATGCTGAGGCAGCTTGTGTGAAAGCACTCATTTGTCTGGCACTGAAATCCTAAATTTGTCTAGTGGGTGAACTGCCTGACTGATGGGCATTAAAGGCTTACTTGTTGCTTCCCAAAGCAGAGGTTTGAGTATTCAGGCTGCACAGAGATAACAGTTGCAGGTATAATTTGAATAGGTAACTGTGTGCTTTTACTGTGACCAGCACATGGCATTCAAATATGGCCAGTGCTTGGGGGCTGGAAATGAATTATGCAAAAACAAGCAGGATCCTTTTTGTTTTTCTCCTTTTTATTTCTTTATAAAGAAAGGAAAGGATGGGCATGCCAAACCAAAACGGCAGAATACAGACATAGGTGAGCACTGAGGCTTCTCCTTGGGGGCCATCCACAGTAAACTCATGCCTTGGCAGGGTACAGTTCCCCATCCCTCCTGCCAGGAGGAACCCAGCATGCAGCCAGCCCTTCAGCACAATCACAGCTCTTTGAAGTTAGTTTGCACAGTTTCACAATACCATCAGCCCACATCATGGTGGGGCAGCAGCAGCTGAGGCCAGCAACATTAGCAGCAGCAACATGGGATACAGTGCACAGAAAAAAGGGAGCACAGAGCTTGTTTGCAAACAATTGTAGGTAACAATATAGAAAGTCCAAAGATCATCATTCTGCTATAAAAATATTACACTTCATAAAACCATGTACTATAAAAAAAATCTATTCAGAAACGCTGGTAAACAGAACAAATATCTGTACATTGGCTGCCCTTTTCATACAGGAAACATAAAAAGCGTGAGCCTCAGAAATCATCATTTTGTAAACATGAATATGGAGCCTGTAAACAAAGTGCTAGATCATGGTTCCTATTTTGTCAAATTAATTTAATACTGCCCAAGTAAATCCTTTAAACACATCATCACCTAATGGCCAGACTCCACTACTGCGACAAGAAAGAGGACTCCAAGCTCTCCCACTAGAGTCACTGAAGGTGCATGTGGGTTAAGGAATTCACACAGGAGAGAAGGCAGCAAGATTTGGCTCTGAGTAGCAAATCAGAAAAAAATCTTTTAGCAACTGGTTTTAATTTTCTGCACTTCAAATGAGTATTTCCAGTCTCTCCTTTCAAAATCTGCCTTTATCAAAGAGGGCATGCATTTTCCTCATTTTCCTTTCAGGAAACACAGCATCTCTGAAAAATATGCCCATAACATCAGTTTAGGAGATATAATGGAGCACAAGTTGATTCTGTAATTATGTATACCAAAGCAAGAAGCAGTGGTTGAAGAGTTCAACACTGAACATCATGGTTAACACAATATAGGATGACAAAAAGGGCCAAATTCTTAATTTTAGACTCTAAACTTCGGACTGCAAAATATTTTCATGTGCAAGGCTTGTGATGACATGCATGATCAGATGCTGGCTGACATACCTGTGTTGTCACCTAGTTGCACCTGGAAATGCAAGGTCTAGGTTCACAAAAATCTATGAAGAGAGTTTACATAAAATTTGGCTCTAAGAATTACTGTAACTTTATTTACTCTGTAACATTTTTGTTCTGCACAGGCTTCAATCCACCCTTCACCTGAACACTATGAGTTTTAATTCTGTACACACTGAGAAACTACTTGTAACTTCACTTCATCTTCTGAGTTTAAATTCTCATGTTTTTGCTAACTTTCAGAATAGGAGAGGGTGCACAATTGTTGTGTGTGTCTGCTGTGGATAGACATAGAAGGAAGAAGTGTGGGACTGTGTTCACACAGGAACTGAGGTACCAGAAGCAGCTTAGCTGCAGTGTTTTCAGTCAACACAAGATTTCAGGATCAGGGTCAGATAGGAGGTAAGAATACATACTTCTACAGGAAAATGATGTATACTTAAAAAGAGGAAAAGAAAAATTGGCTTGTACATTTTTTTTTTAAATAAACTATACTAAAGCATCTTACTAACATTATTTTAGGCCTTTTTATTTTAATATAAGGAATATCTGCAAGTTGGGTTGCAGATATTCCTTACTGCAATAAGGGTTGTGCTGCTCACCTGTTTTTTAGGATTCAGGTATGTAAATCTGGAGCTCAGGTGGCTCTTGCTTATGTCACCTCTGGATGTTCAACAACAGAACTTTGCTTCTAAATATTTTCTTTGGCATTTCTGATACACACATCCAAAGAGAGAGCTTCAAAACACCTGCCTGAAAATACTTTTCCAGTGAAAGCAACAATATGTTTTCTACTATAGTAATCTTCTGTATCTTCTGTGTTTGACTGCCTTACTCTAGGGATCGAGAAAGCTACAGCATGCCTCAAAATCAAGAATTTCCTCTGTAAAAATGGATGATTTAAAAACAAACCCTGGGGTTTTTCTTTCATTTTTATTAAGTTAATGGTGGCAAAAATACATACAGTCAACATTATTTCCCCACGACATGCCATCTGTGGCCCTACACCTTCTGGTGACAGTTTATGAACTTGTGGCCGATTTTCAGAGTCCGGGACTTATCCCCCTCTCCATGCACAGGGCTTGGCACTGGGAACCTGCTGCTGTACGAACATCACATCATTTATAGACCTGACTCTGAGCCACACCTGGGTGCTGCTCAGCATAACTCAGAAACAGAGGGACAGAGGTGACACTGAACTTGTAGTCACCCCAGTGTGCTGACAGCACTGTTGGCTAAACTGATTCTGTTGCCTTCCAGCTGTCTCCAGCCATTTGTTCTGACGCACAAACATTTGCTTTGCCCCATGGTGACCTGGCTAAGGGAGGTGTGAAAGAACAGATGAGCAGCTGAAGTCAAGAGAAAGTGACTGCCTGCCATTTTTAGTGTCAGCACTTGCATATGCTGGCATAAGTTCAGGAGACCAGCAGTGTAAGAAACCTTTGTTCCATCCACGGCTTAGTGGATGTTCCAAGCCCTGTCCTAATTCATATCACAGACACACAGCACTGTGTGACGTGAGTGTGACATGTGATGTAATGACGTCACGTCACACACGACATGCTTCACTCAGCTCTCTGTGCTTGCCCTATCCCCAGCACCCAGGGCTCTCAGGGAGCTGATGAAGATTATTTTCTGGAGAAACAAACCCAGAAACAAACCAGAATCTCTTCTCAGATAGACTTCTTTTTCAAATGTAGAGATTAATTACAACATATCTGTGAGGGTCGCTTGTCATTTGCTGAAATAGTTTATAAATGCAATCTGGTGTTAAAACTTGCTTAGATAAAGTTCAACAGATTTTAAACAAGTGAAAATTCATGAGGGGCTGGGGCTCTCCCTTTCATCAGCATCTCCCACACCTCTGCCATACACACAAACAGTGGTGCTGTGTAGGAACGGGGGTAACACTTCCCATGATATTCTTTACCAGGGCTATTTGGCTTCTTCAGGGTCCTGGAGCTGCAGAGGTGGGATCCAGCTCTGCAAAATGCGGGGAAATGCCCTCTCCCTGCTGGGCAGACACTTCTCTACTGAGCTGAACAACAAAACCTGCATGGACATGGTCCTGTGCAACCTGCTCTAAGTGAACCTTCTTTAGCAGGGGGGCTGGCTAGATGGGCTCCAGAGGTCCCTTCCAACCTTAACCAGTCTGTGACTGATTTTGAAGTGGGTGTCCAGATGAGCTGACTATGTCTGTGACAGGTACACTGTGGTATGCCTTGGACAATCATTGCATTGTGCAGCCTGATGGTTAAAAATGTAACTATAATATTTGTAATAGCCTAAGGCACTAGGTCACTTTATGGATTAAAAACTTGCAAGATGGTATGTTCTAATTCAAAGAGATTTTTAGACTTTCAGGAGTTAAACATAACATTTAGTAAAAGTCTCTTAAGGTTATATAAAGAGAGAAAAAGAGAGGCTAAGCCTTTTTCTGTTTTCTCCTAGAAAAAAAAAGTGCTTATTGCTGAGCTATACCATGGCCAGGAGTCCAGAAAGGAAGTGCTGGTATAAAAGCAGCCATTGCAGTAATTAGGCCACAGCCTAGCATCCTCTCCTGGATCCAGCTGGGCCAAGGGAAGTGGTGAGTGCTATCAGTCTGAAATAATGACTGCCAGTGGCATATTCCTCCCTTTCTGCCTCCCTTGGATTTGCTGATGGAGGCTCTTGTATTTCAGTCCAAGTGAGCTGGGACAGTGGAAATGGTTTAATTGGGTTCACTTGACTGGAACAGGTCAGAAAACCCTCAGAAGAGCACCTCCCATGGCAGGACTGCAGAGGAGAGACTGATCTGCCTTTGGAAGTGCACAGGGATGCACATCTGGGACAGAGGGGAGGCTGAATGGGACAGTTTCTTCCATGGATGGGCACAGCCTTTTTTTTCTACACCCAGAGTAATCACTACCAATATCAATGACAGACTTCAAAGAACACTGCAGACAAAACTCTCCAAGTATCACCTCAACCTCTGGCTACACTTCTATCCTTATTTGGACAAGCTGGGACAGCACCTTTTTTGTGCATGTATTTACATACAGACACATACATGCACATATCTGGATGCACTGGCAACAATGTATGGGCTTATAGTTATTTACAGGCTTATAAAGTAATTAATGAGCATTAATATGTATGAGTCTGTATGTGTCTCTACGTTAATAGTTGGTGGATTAGAAAGAGGTAAGTCAGGAAGAGATTAAAACCATTAAACTTTGGGAAGAGCAACATCCTGTAAGCTTGGCCTACAATAATATTCAGTTGAAAAAAAGGCTCAAAGAATTAAGACTGAGTACATCTAGCAGGAATTAGACTTTTTGCAATGGTTGGTTGAGAAAGCAAACTGAAGCAATGCAAGATGACCAGGAAATCTCAGAGGGAGACAAAAACTGTACATAATATTTTCAAGTCTTTCTGCCCATATACAATACAATACAATTACTCTGACCATTAAAAATACATTCTGTTAAAACAGCACATATCAGCTGGGACCCCAGAAAATCCAGCCCTCCTTCCAGGTTGCCCTTTGCATCCTTATGCCCACCTTGCTTTCCTCCAGGACAGTAGTCACTTCCAGGGAAACAAGGCCTGGCCAGAGCTGTTCTGCACCAGCGAGGATATCCCTGCCAGTGGATACCCTTGCAGTGTGCTGTTAGCAGAAACCTGTGAGACTTTAACTTCTAACAGGCAGAAAATTCTAAAGGCAGCAAAAAGCTGACGCTGAGCACAGCTTAGCCAGAGGAGAGAAAGTGGGCTGCTGTGTACACAACCACAGACACCCACCGGGGTGTTTGCACTCATCAGTCCCAGCCGATTCAGCCTCTGTGTGAAGTTTCACAGCATTGTTTATTTTAGAAAAGAGAAGGGCTTCAAGGAGAGCTGCTTTGCAACAATCCTTTGTGCACAGCACATAAACTTGAACATTAAATATCAGTTTAAATTATTATGAATAAATTTAAATTTAAAAAATAGACTAATGCAAACAAACAAACTTCAGTCAACATTGAAGCAGAGCTAGTTTTAGGAAGAGTATTACTATAGCAAATGAAACCCCTTGGACACTCTGAGGCAGTGATCTGGTTATTCCAGTTCAGCACCGAGATGCACAAACTACTCAGAAAGCAACAATTACCATGTCTAGCATACGAAGCTCCATGTTCACATTTTTCTTTTTTTTTTTTCCCCCATCACAACAGAAAAAAGCCAACATAGCACAGTAGCTTTTCCCACAAAGCATCTGAGGTGACAAAATCCACTCAGAAAATAAAAATTAACAAAAGCAGTACAAAGAAGAATCCCGGTCAGCTTGTGACCACCATAAGCCAAGATGGGTAAGAAAAAGAATAAAAAAATAGTTCACATCCGGCACCACAAACCTTGCTTGCTTTCTTTGAAACCAGGGAATGAGAAAAAAGTCCATCTTGCAGAGACCATTTCAACAAAAGTTTTCTTTCCCTGGACCTGGAAAATCCAGGTATTAGGGCACAGAATTTTTGTTTTATATGTATATAAATACACATGTACATATTCATATAAATATAAAAGCAGAGCATCCTCCCATTTCTCCTCATAATTTATTATTATTAAAGCTTGTAACAGAGTTGGCTGAACTCTTCAGAAGTGGGTACTCTCTGCATACATGTGGCATGGGGAATTTAGCTCTGCTACAGCAGAACACCCAGGCAGGGACATGAAATGTTGGGTGAGGGAGGCAGATTGGGGTGAACAGCCAGGGGAGGGCAGGGAGCGATGGCTGGAAATGGCCTCTCTCGCTCCAGGGTGGCACTCTGGCCCGCCAGAACTGCTCCTGGTGAGCAGACTGGGTGATGGCGTGGGAGGATGGCTGTACCAACCCACCTGGGCCCTGGGCAGCCCGTCACTCACTGTCTTCTGCACCAGTCACCGAAGAGGGAGTGTTCCCTGCTTTGAGAGGGAGTCCCAGTTTGCCCCCCAGCCACTCGTATACTAGTTGCCTTTGGGTAGTTTTACCTACTGTCTTCAAAGCCACTCACACCTTCCCCTGCCTCTTGTTTGGTTCTCCAGCCCCCTCACCCAGTCCTCCCAGAACTGCTTGCTGGCCAAGACCAGACGCCTTTCTCTTGCCTGATCCACACGCTCCTACTGCTTTACATGAATGCCTTCCCACATAAGGCCCATGCTTTTCCTCAGAAGACTGAGTTTCTCAGAGGTTTTCTGCTCTCTGAGACTTTTGAGCAAGTCAGAGCTGGTGGTACACTCTCCTTGAGAGGTGTTAGCTTGATTCCAGAGAAGGCAGGGGAACAGTGCAAAAGATTCCTCAAAAATAGAAGGTATTTCCACCGCCACCAGCTCTCTCTACCTCATGTTGTACAGCACTTGTTTCCAGTAATGTATTATTCATGTGTCTCTGCAGCCTTCACTCTTCCAGGGGTGAGCGGAGATCAACAGATGTCTACTGGTGACCAGCCAAGTCACTTCATCAAGACACATGCTGGAACAGCACTCAAACCCGATTGTGTTCTTTGCAGCAAAAAGTGCTTTTCTTGAGAAACAAAATGAAAACTGTTCCCATGGAACATCTTACAAACTCAAAAATAGTTTTCCTAGGGTGGAAAGGATGGAGCTCACCTACTTTGTTTGGCTTTATCTCAGTAAAGAAACAGAGCTACTGAAAAAAACTGGCACATCTTCGTGAAGTTGTTAAACTTAGGACCCTGGCTGGAATGTAAAAGAAAAGATGTAGTGAATGAGAACGTTGCCTTACGTGGGCTTCTGCTAGTTCTGGCAATTTCATGTGCAGGTTGTCCAAAAAAGTTCTGCTAGCCGAGTAAAGATGAATTTCTCAAATAATAAACTGTGGGTTTTCAAGGAGGCCTTTTGGGGGTACTGCTACAATCTGGTAGAGGTAAGTCTTTTCATGCCTCGCCGCTGAGCCAGATTGGAGGACAATACAGGCTCCAGCCTTGGTGCCTGAGGTGCTCGGTTTAAAGCAAAGTAAGTGGCTGCCATTGCACCCTGTAAAATACAGAAAGAAAAAGCTTTGAGCTGAAATTCAGTTCTTTGATGCTTTTCTGTCCCTCTATTCAGTCTCCTGAAAAAACTGTCACACATGCACAATTTCCATGAAATTATACCATTTAGGCTGGCAGACACTAGAGTGTCTCAGATTCAAAGTGGTGAAGAGCAGTATGTGCCACTAGGTTACTACAATGCAGCCTGAATTTAAAATCACTGAGCAAGTGACACTCAAAAATCTTTGCTGTTAATACAGTTCCATATTAAATTCAGCCTCTGTGGCAAATAATCTTCCCAACTCCTCTATCACTTTCCAGACTATTTACACAAATGACAGCTCATTCTGCAAGGAAGGAAGAGACAAGGGTGCAGGAGGTACCTTCACCAGGTGAACATCCTGTCTGCTGAGTTGGTTTTGAGACAGGTACTCTCTGTTCACTATCCATGGATGTCTCAGGACCTGGACTGCTGTGAGGCGCTGATGAGGGTCTACATGAAGCATCTTAGACACAATGTCCTGGGGTGAAAAGGAAGAAAACAGAACAAGGGGAAAAGTAATTAACAGCAGTGCAGGTTTTACTAAGCTCTTCCTCTTGGCAGTGACAGCATTAGCATATCCAAATGTCCAATGCACTTTAGATGGGCTTTATATCCTTCAAGTGTCAGGCCTTATCTTCAAAATTTTCAAGTGTAATTTTCAACTCTCAGCTAATAATCCAGTCAAACCATAATGTGGAGGGTATTCATCTTATTGAATAAGTGTTAATTACTGGTGACCTTGTAGGAGTGAGAAACCCCTAGGGAGAGGATGCCATCTGGAGGCATCTCCTCACTGACCTCGAAGCATGCTTACAAGACAAACTTAGAACCGAAACCTAACACTCAGGTAACTAATGTTCAATTAGGTTAGTTCCACAACATCAAAACATTTTTATTTCAAAACTGGACAGCTGATAAAAAAATCCACTGTGAGGCTCATGGGTGCTGGAAGCAAGATGAATACATTACTAGGATTGCTTGCAGTTTTGCGGCAGAATCTATCAGTGTTCTTCCACTGGATACTAAGAGTTGCTAAAAATGAAATCTCTTGCAAGAATCTTTAAATCCTGTCAAAGCTGCGGATTAATGCTGGGAAACTGGAAGCTTGCAACTCTCCTGCCCAGCTACCTGTCTCACAGACTACTGCACAGCTCCATGCTTGAAGATCTCAGCACCGGATGATTTTTTCTCCTGGGATTTCCATTCTTTGTGATAGATAGGCAGCCTAAACTGTGAACTGTACAGAAATTAAAACTGCTTGCTCCTGGTTAACTGAGAAGCAAAAAGGTGATTCGTGTATAGACTATACATCTGTGGCACTGACAAACCTACACTTCTTTTAAAAGTGCGGTTGCACCAAAAAAAGTGTTCTGTGGTATTTGAATATTGAGAGAAAATCTGAGAAAGGGTTTCACTGACCTTTGCAGTATCAGATACTGAATCCCAGTTTCCTCCTGTAAGAGCATATTTGCCACTGCCAATCCTGGCCAGAATCTCCTCTGGGGTGTCATCTGGTCCATTTGCAAAAGGAGTGAATCTATTAAAAAAAAAAAAAAAAAAAAAAAAGGAGAGGAAGAAANAGAGAAGAAGGAAAAAACTCTGTAATTTTCAAGCATATGATTTCTAGGTTCTAGTATTAACTGCCACTGATTACAACGGGAATTTCATTCCAGAATGTACCACTGATACTGCTGCTTCATTTTCACTCAAACCATACAAGCTGGTGGCTCCTCATATTCATCTCTAGAGGAAAAGACTGATTCCTTAATTGTTTTTTCAATTTTTGTTCTAATTTTTTAGGAATGAAATATTCTTTGTAAAAATAGTCAGGTTTTTACCTCTTGTTTTAACTCTGCTTTATTGCCAACACCTTTATTGCCAATACCAGTACCTTGGTAATGGCAAGAATGGACAAAAATTTTAAGGGAGAAAAAGTACGATCTGAAACAGAAAAAAAGGAAAAGAAAAAAGAATCCTTTCTAATCTATTTTGTAATGCTTTGTTAACCATAATGGGCAAGTCAGTTGGGCAAAAGAAATGATGTGCAATAGGTTACTTCCTTGTCCAGTCAGTCAGAAATTACTAGTAACACGTACCCAGCTTGTGACAAAATCAGTGTCACATGCAGAGGGTACACTTTTTGTCTTCAGAAAGTGACAAGAGATGAGGTTTTTGCAGCTGACTAAAATCTACCAGGCCAAATTTTACTCTGCAATCTTGAACAGCTGTGTAGGTTTAGAAGAAGTAGGTATTTTGGATTTTTGTATTTTTCCTTCAATCTGTCTTTGCTGAAAACTTGCCAGAGTGGTTTTTAGATTGTTAGACAGTTGGTTTGGCCACACCTTCCTATCCTACCTGGTTTCTGGTAGCAAATTCAATTCCTCATGCTGTATTTTCTCATTTTCAAAAACATTTCAGACTTCATAGCAGTTCAGCCCAAAGAGATACGTGATGTTATTCCAATCTATAGCTATCAGGAGGGATACAGTAAGAGTTAAGGACTGGCAAAAACTCTGAGGTCTGTCAGTAGCTCCAGTAACAGGATCCCTGGCCTGTGCTAGTCCTGGCTGGCTGAGCCCTCTCTGCTCACAGGGATGATAGGAGGAGAAAAAAGTCCTGGATGTAAATACTTGTCAGTTCCTACTAATCTCCTCTAGTGAGGAAGAACACCACCATTCATAAATGCAGTCGTGGCTACTAAAAAAGCACTCCTCAACTGATTGTGTTACTATTATTTTCTCTGATAAGTGCAGGAGAAGCAAGATACAAGTTAGTAGCACTTGTCAGTAAATTTAATATCCACTAAGTTGTGCTATTTGTATTTCTGATTCAAATATATTTGGATTTTTTTCCCTTCATATTTAATAAAGAAACATTTTGAATATAATCAACCAAACAAATGTAACTGTGGGTAATGTATTGATTTTATTTTAGTGTTCCAGCTGCGTAGCAGTCTAGGGCATCAGCCAAATAGAAACAGGTTCTTGGAGATCCTAGCAGACTGGGAGACTTACCCAGAAAGTCTCAATATATTTCAGCTGACCTTGAACACATTTGTAATCAAGATTAAAATAGATGAGATAGAGACCCCTGGCACCTGTTCTATAATCCACAAGGCAAGGGATGCAAATAACAGAAAGTCAGAGTCCAACTCTTTGTTTTCTGCATAACACCTAGGAATGAATCCAAACTTCTTGTCACAGCTGAATGATCATGAAGCAGATTAAACTGTTTAGAGAGACTAAAACTGAAAAGCTGCAAGCTGCGCTTAGGTGTGATAAATGTGCACATACCATACTCTGAGAAATGGAATGCAGGGGCCTGATAACTCTAGGTTGGGTTTGCACATGTTCTTTCCCAATTATCTCAGCATGTCTTGATTCCTATCTTTCACTGCTTATTTCAATCTATGTCTTTCCCTGCATCTTCTTGTGTTAATATTTCACTTCAGCCAACACATTGGTAGGGGTACTTTTGCCAAGTACCTCCCAAAAGTTTCTGCTGCCTGTTGCTATTCTTGCGGATCTCTTAGTTTACTTTCTGAATCATGTTTTTTAAAATAGCATCTGAAAACTATGTCTGGGTGGGGTTTTTTTAGCTTTTAAAGGTGCTCAGACACTTCAGTAACAGTAATAAATGAAGAATAATGAAGCTGAAGAGAATACATGTATCAATAGAATGAATTAACATTCCTCAACAGATAAGGTGAACGTGATGTCGCTCTTCATACTCCTATGCACGTCTCCTAAAGGAAAACTTTCCCACAGCTTAAGTGGTGAGTGAACTCTTTAGGAGTCTAGGTCTCAGTGGATACAGGCACCTTCTGTTAAAAACCTAAGCAATTTGTCTAGTGTCAAAGATATTTATGCATTCTAGAAAAAACTTACTCTAATTCTAGGTCTTGACATCTATTTTCTTGCTCTTAACAACTGAACACACTTCTCAAGGAGGCCAGAATCCCTGTCTGTGACTCCTTTCAGGCTTAATCAGCGCTGCAGTGCTGAGCCCACTGGAGACTGCAGCTCCAGGGGAACCTTGTCACTCACCCTGCCAACATGGTGTACAGCAGTATCCCCAAGCTCCAAATGTCACAGGCTGCATCATAACCTTGGCGTTTAAGGACCTGTGGGAAGGAAAGAGAGAGATGGAAATAGGTTAATCTGCATTCCTGAATTTTTAGCTTCTGATCTACAAAAAGCACTGATTAGTGGTTGTGTCTCCTGACATTCCCAGGGCTTAGCTGCATATCTGCCTTGACCAGGTGGCTGCCTTGGGATCAAAATGTCCAGTAGTGCTATGGAGCAAGGTGAAGTCCAGGCTGGAAGGAGCTGGTTAGTGTTCAAACTCAGCATATCTTTCCCCTTCACAGTGAGAGATGAGTGCAGTTTGTTGGAGCTGGGAAGTCTGGAAGCTCCTCTGACCATCCAACATGCAGCAAAGCAGAACAGTATTTCAGTGTTTTAAAATGTTTCACAAAAATAAAAGCTCATTAATACTTTAGAATGTATCCTCTTAACATAAAAGTTACCAACGACACTGTGGGTGCATCATAGGGCTAAATGACAGTGATAAGTATTCCAGCCGAGCTCAGTTCGGATTTGATACAGCAAATGGATGCACACTGAAGCATATCTCATGTCAGACTAATGAAGATGCATGACAACTGCAAAGAAAGCTAAAAGGCTTCTCTTACTTCTATATAAAGAAAAGTGGCCACATTTAGACTGGAATTAACAGATAGCAGGCTAAAACTTGACCTCCTCTTCCTATGGGGCAAACAAGACCTGTGGTGGTCAGCAGAGATCTGACCAGTAGGTTCACTACCGATACAGGATGGTTAAGGTATAGCAGTAAGGGTCATGTCCAGATTTCATTCGTGCTAGTGCACACTAGAAGAAATGCCTGTTTGGGTCAGTGCAGGTCTGAGTGAAAGACAAGTCACCAACTAAGATCAGGGACCACCTCCAGATCTTCCCACAAAAGCAAACTAGCCTCTGTTTATTCAGTTCTGACACACAAGGAGAGTTTTGTCCACTTCAGATGGACTGGTAGATAGATCTTTTTGCAAAGCACGTGAAAAGGAAATGTACAAATTCAGCAAGTCTTCCTTTGACCTGCAGCCCTATTACCCAGGAGTGATTTAAGCAGCTGAAGTCTATCACAGGAAAGACCAAATTCTGCTAAGGAAAAACAGTTTGAGAAAATGTTGCCTCAACAGATTTTATAACTGATGAGTGGCAAAGCAACCATCTGTCAGGTATGCTGCTGAGTGAACATTTGCTACCTGGAAAAAAATCCCATCAAACAAAAAAAACTCCCACAGCAACAAAACCAGAGAAAAAAGCCGCAGTTCCTCCTGTTGACAAAGCTGGTAAAATCATGCTTCTGCTTCTCTCTCCTGCACATAATATAAAGGCTTTCTGGCTGATTTATTTATTTCTATTTCTTTAGTTGCTGCATTAATTCCCCCTCTATTAGTGTTAGTTTTTATGGGAAAAACTTCTTTCCTATTTGACAAACTCAGTTGCTTCTTGCTTCACCTGAATACCCAACACTTATCTTTTGTTGAGGACATTCTCATTGTGTTTTGAACAGTTACATTTTTCACTCCTTCTCTGTTTTCCCCTGATAATCAAGGACAATCAAGTCGAAGGTAAGTGACAGAAAAATGGGGCAGTGATGATACTTAGTGGAGCGGGTTAATAAGCAAGTGGTTACACAACCCCAAAATGATGGCGAGGTGTCGCTGTGTGTTATCATTCTGTTTGCAGGAGCGCTGCTAGATAACAGGGACACTCACTCAGTGCCAGTGCCTAGGGAAAGCTCTGCTGGCAAACACCTTGTTATCAGTAGCAACTTCAGCCCACAGATAACAGGACCCAGTGACTTATCAGTTAATGTCACTGCTATTTGAAAATGTCTCCAGGTCTGTGTGTAAACAAGAACACAGCTGACGGGAGAAATGTGGGAAACCCTAGCCAAAAAGACTGGTGTTTGATCTGGGCAGGAGATGTTATAGAACAGCGACAGCCATGTGTCTTAGAAACAGATCAATCAGGAAGAGAGCTTTGCAAAAGATGCAGTGCTGTCCTGCTGTAATGGATGCCAAAAGATTTACCACCAGTTAAGGAGTTTAGGTCACTTTGAGAACTTAGTGGGATCTGAAATAGAGGTATGAACTGGTCCTTAGTGCCACACCACAGCAAGACATTGTGGAGGTAACAGGTATCCTGGAGATAATGATACCCTGGGTTCATTCAGTTCTGACAATGGCTCAGATATTTATCCAACCCCCTTTTATTTCTGTAGGCTTTGACTTACTAGATTAACAGTGTTACAAATATAGGTTTTTCTCAGCTGTGACAAGCAGGAATGTGAATGGGTACAAAAGCTAATAAAAACCCCTCATAATTTCAAATGAAAAAGCAGTAGTTCTTCCCGAATTATGTAGGAAAACTACGGAATAAAATATTTTTACTTTATCCAAAAGCACCCTACTGCATCAGTAGTACAATAGCCTGGCTCCTTCCTCCCTGCATGCAGCACGACTCGCACTAGGTGGCAGCGTGCCTCTTTCGGATAGCCTTCATCTTTGCTCTTGCCATCACCTAAACCCCACATTAACTGTTTCCAAAATAAAGCGAGATCCACTTAAGTGGGCAAACATGCCCTCCTTCTTCGGTCACTGCCCTCTTTGTCACCAGCGCAGCTGACTTTCTGCCTCCTTAATTAGTTTCGTGAGCATGTGGCAGACATTGCAGTCAGACTCAGACAGGGAATGTGAAAGTCAAATCTAGGCAGGAGGGCAGCATTATATCACAGGTAAAACGTAAAAGCACTTAAGGCTTTATGTAAGCTCTCTGCCAGTTCTGGTAATGTTTCAATTAATCTCCAGTGTCTTCTGCGTTAGCAGGACCTGTCTTACTCATCACAAATATCTGGGAGTGTGATTTCTGCTTTCAGCTCAAATCAGAAGAGTCTGATCTGAAACTGGCAATGTTTGTGATTACAGACTCTATACAAAATAGCCAATCTTGAAAAATAGCTACACCTATTTTAAGCATCTCGTACCTTGGAGGAAATCTGAGGGCTTCAAATCTTGCAAACATGATTACTTTTGTGAATTTGTAAGAAATTGAATGGCTGTGGTGCCACACAACTTTTTCAATGTACTTTGATAGATTTTAAACAATTCATTCCCAGTTCTAAAATGGAAGCCTAACCAAACAGCAATAAAAACCCCAAACCAATCTATCTTGGCAATGGAAGATTTTTTTTGCTGAAGAAAAATCTGTTTTGAATTTATACTGCCCTACCAATGGTCTCAGTATAACAAATTCTCCTTCTGATGCTGGAAGGCTGTGATTCCTGTAACTTCTGGTATCACGAAAGGACCTTATACAGAAAAATCATCCTATTCTTCTCTTCCCAGTTACATACCACATGGAGAAGACTTAGGGAGAAAAAAAGATTGCTAGATTATACCAACTGAGCGACACTGGTATTTGATAGTAGAGAACAGATGAACTATTGAAAGACAATAGCTTTTTGTTTTTCTTATAAGGACCAAAACAAGCAAAGGAAGACACACATCTGAAGTAGTGTATTGCAAGTACTAAAATTTTTGATTTTCATCACTCCAAGAAATGGGCAATTACCCAAGAAATTAACTTCTTACTCCTTCATTGTGAGGAAGCAGATATGAACATCTCATGGGTCAAATACAGCAAAAAGCCCAAGCCATGAAACAGCTGTATGACCCATACCCACTCCTGCAGGGCTGCCTGAAAGGAGCAGAGCGTGCCAGTGATGCAGAGCCACCTCTCCCTGTGCTTGGGACCAGCTGTTCGGCCTTCCTCCATTTTCCTGTCTGTAAAAATGAGAAAGCCTTTCCTACATCCCCCAGAAGAGGGGGGATTGGTACTAGGAAAGCCAAAGACAAGACGTTTCTTTAGCTCGGTGAAGTCAACAATAAAGCTCCCACTGATTTCAGCATAGTAAGGATGCCATGCAAGGATTTTTCTTTTCAGTCTTATCACTGAATCATGGAATGGTTAAGGTTGGAAGGGTCATATAGTTCAAGCAGGGTCCCCTAGAACACTCAGGATTGTGTCCAGATGGCTTTTGGATATCTCCAGAGAAGGAGACTCCACAATGTCTCTGGGCAACCTGACATCAAGATTTTCCTCTTAAGCCTTAATTCTGTTCTGATGCAGAGCACTAGAGGGAAAGCAGTCTGATCAGAAGCAGCTAGAGAAAAAAAGGTATTGTCCCAGTAATGAGCCAAAGCATTGTGTGCACCAGTCCAAGACAGACACCAGCTTCTGTCAGGAGAAAAACAACTGCTGTGACAGGACCAGGAATAGGAAAGTTATGGTAATAGAGGCTGTGCAAGTGCCAGCAGCCTGGTTTCTGTCTTGCTCCTCTTGTAAAGGCAGCAAGGGAGGAAGGACTGCTTCCCAGGACACACTTACTACTGAAGGCTTTGAAATGTGATCCTACCTCAGGAGCGACAAAGTTGGCTGTGTAGCAGGGAGTCATGAGCAGCCCGTTCTCCGCTCTCAGTTGTTTGGCAAACCCAAAGTCACAGATCCTGATGGAGTCTGGGTTTCCTGACTCATCCATGTAGAGGATATTACTTGGCTTGAGATCTCGGTGCACCACCTTAAGAAGGAAGAGTGAGAAACAAGTGAGAAGAGGAGGTCAGGGAGCACTCAGGCTTGGCTGCCATTTCTGGTCTGCTGGTTGAGGTAGGTCAAGAGCTCATGCCGAAAATATTTAAGTTCTGGAAAAAAAGTTACTTAAAAGCCTTGGACAAATGAAGGAGAAAAAAAACCTGAAGTCTGTTAAAATGAGAAATAAAATGTTTGACAGCTTCTGCTGGTGTATTAAGATGGAGGCTGCTGCTCTAAGGGCAGACAACTTCCTGAGGGTGGTCAGAGTGGGCTGTTGTACAAACATCTTGGTGGCAGATTCCTGGAGCTTGATGGCCCTGAATACTCAGCTGAAAGGTGAAGAAGGAATCGTATCATAGGAGGTAAGTGTGTTAAGGGTCTTCTTGTGACTGTCCATGTGAGTGGCTCACACCTGAAAGGAGGAATTAATTTTTTCCCAATTTCAAAATGTATTCACAGAACTTTATGTGACTGGGTGTTTTACCAGACATGATGCATTTCAGTGGCAGCAAAGCAGCTTTTATTTGTTATAGCAAGACTGAAAAATTCCTATGAAAGCATAGAAGCCAATGCACAAAATGCACTTTGTTTTAACCATGAAGCAGGAAAAGCAGTAAATATTTGACTAGTTATGCAAACTGCTTGTCCCTGAAATGCAGAAAAGGAGAGATTTTCAAACTGCTGTACATAGAGAGCCTAGACTTTGAAAGTCAGATTTTAACAGCATGTCAGAAGTCTTTCCCATCAGCCGCTCAAACTGCCACTTCATTTGGAGAGCTGAGCATGTGATTTTCTACCTATCTGCTGATTCAGCTACCATATTTGAAATGCTGCTAAAAGTTCAGGTCCTGCAAAAATGATTGTGATAAAAAGTAAACAACTAATATCTCAAGAAGGTACATGAACTTGAAAGTCACTGTAGTGTGGGAACGAAAATACTACTTTGACATGCTTCAGGTCAGTGGAAAATGGATAAAAAGCTTATGACCCTATTTCACAAACCAGATGCCATTATAAATATGGAGAAAGGTTTTTTTGGGGTGGGAAAACACATTTACATTTCAGAGAAGCAAAATCACAACTCTTTTCTATTTCTAAATTATTTCTAAATATCACTGTACTTTAAGAAGGTTGATGCAGCTAAGCCAGAAAAGGAACGCTTACGCCCTGAGAGTGTAGGTAGTCCACAGTCCTGGTGATGGTGCACAGCACAGCGCTGGCCTCCCGCTCTGAGAAACACTTCTGCCGAAGAATGCGGTCCAGGAGCTCGCCTCCCCGCATCAGCTCCATCACCAGGTACACGTATTTCCCATCATCATAGACCTGGAACAGTAGTACGATAAATACATGTTTTGGACCCATTCACTTGGTAAAGGTTGGTCCTCTAATCACAGTGTTGGCTTGCTTGTGTGAGATGCTACAAGAAGAAAATGTCAGCAAATGTGTGGGAAATGTGCTTATTATGCTTAACAACAAAAAAGGAAACTTCTATAAAATTACTTCAGTCATCACTTTTTTCTTGTGTCTGTAGCAGCTTGCTGATACGTCCACACAGAAATGGAGCTTTCCTGGTCTGCTATCATGCCAGCAGAGCAGGTTCAGCTGTTAAAAACAGCACCACTCCACACAGCTTCAAATGTCTGCTGGCTCTCACCCAATGATTCTTCTCAGTAGTGTTCTCTCTTTCCACTACCACAGGGTAACATTTGCCATTTCAAATATCAATATTTCCCTTTGACTCATGATCAGCTAAAGAACTGTAATATACTGTTGGCCAACACTTGCACCTAATGATATTATATAGTTTATATTTGCAATTCTGGTGAATATATTGTTGATATCAGCTACAAGATGTATTCAATGACATATTCAACGTCAATGGCAATTGGTAAAAGACATTTTGTCATTTAAGTTGGAGGACAATCATTTTCATGTCATCATCCTTTATCTGGACTGCAATAATAGGCAGTGTTAACAGTCATCAATGCTAAATGTTTTTGGAAAGGAATATAAAAACTTATTTTGCACAGATTTTGAGATACTCTTTAACACTTAGGAATTTGGTAAGACTTTCCTGAGGGCATGTGATTAGCAGATTTTTATAAATTTCTCTATGTCTAAACCATAATGTCCTGGCCACTGACACAAGCAGAATATTTTTCTGTGAACTCTGAATCTGACATGGTATGGACAATCTTAGGCGAGACTTCAGGCATCAAAATTAAAACAACTCTGACTGAAGGCCATTATTCATTTAAGCAAAGTGAAGGCTATTTTTCATATGAAATGCTGAAGAAAAATACCTTAATGACTTAGGCTGCTTGAGTAGAAGGTAAATAGTCCCTAGCATTAAAAACACTCTTGGGGGAAATGGTAGCGACTCTGTGAGCTCTCCTCTTCCCAACAAAGCAGACCTCCCAGGCTGCCTGGGAATGGCTGCTGCTCGTGAAAGATCATTCCCCTGTCCAGCAGCACCACTGTGTGTATTCAGCAGTGCCCCAAAACACCCAGCCTGGGCAGTCTCCTTTTAAACAGTGCTGCAAACCCAAACCCATTTTGTCATTCTCCAGCACTGTGCCCCTCTGGTTTTATTTACGGTTTGTTAGACAGTAACTGGAGAATGCATAATCTGAGCAGTCTTTCCAAATGCTATCCAGTAATTTGTTAAGTCATGTTTTTCTCCTTGATTTCAATAGGTCTGGTTTTAGCTCTGACCTTCAACTGAAGAATTTTCCAGACGGACTGATAAGTAAGCCTGACTGTAAGGTGAAAGTCATTTAATGCTGAAGTGCTCAAAGACTACTCACATCTTTAAGAGTAATGATGTTTGGATGCTGTCCGTATCGCAGAAGTATCTCAATTTCTTCAGAGGGGTCTCTCTTGCTCTTATCAATTATCTGGAATAAATGAAGCACAGCGTAGTCAAATACCAGTTAGCAGGACTAAGCACAAACCAACCAATTCCTACAGTTTAAACAAATTAATATTCAAAATTCTTCCATTAATCATTATTCTAGAAGAGGACAGCTCAAACCATGTGCAAATGAGAGCCTGACTGTCTGCCAAGCCAGATGGAGCAATAATTAGTTTAGATTTTGGAGGCATAGGCCCTCTTTTTGATGCCTACAGTTCTGTTTACCCATAAATAATGACAGTTACAAGAAGTGTCATTTAGAAATCAAACAACCTTGAGAGTTTTAAAATAATCATAGTTTTAAAATGACCTCTTTGATATAAAAAATTGATGGAATCATAACATTGGCACATGTTTGTATATATGCTGATAAATTAATAAAAACTAATTGTCATATGTGTTTGTCAGAAATAAAAATTTATAGACATTTACTGTCAGGAGAGATTTGAATCGAAGCTATTGGTAATCACTTGGCTCTTTGGGCCAAGCTGTTGTAGCGAACAACAAAGTGACCACAGATTGCATTTGGCCATGTAACCAAACTCCCTACCCATTCCTAAATGGGAAAGAAATCTGCTTTATAGATCACTTTTATGTAGTCAGCATCTCTTGCCTTACCAGAAAGTATAGTAAGACATGCAAACTTCTTATTTTTGTAGTATCAGGTCTTAGAAAAACCTGACACCTGCTGCTTAGAGAGCATCATTGCATGGAAAGCCAGCTATTAGGAGAGCACTGATTTCTCCTCAGTGATTTTGTTACCTATATTTGGGATGTCAGACAAACAGCTTTAGTCATTTGTCAAGTTGAGTGCTTTGATTAATGTTTCTCACTTTGCAGATTTAAATGATCAATATGAAAAAAAAGGACTCTTAAGGGAAATCTCTGCATTTTGGAATCTCAAAAGCAACTGCAGAGGAAATGGCGAAAGACTCATTCTCCTAGAAACTCATCAGGAGTACACTGTTTCAGCTCTATTTCTTACTGCCAGAAAAGAACAGCAGTACTTTCGAATAACAGGTTTACCAAAGTGGAATGGGTGGCATTTTCAGAAAATCATAATTCCAATATCGCCTTGGATTTCAAGGCTTCCAAACTTAAATGCGGTTAGTTCTGTCCAAGAACTAGGCACAGAGCACAGATTTAAAATGATGGTGTTAGCAGGGAAAAAACAGCTTTCTAAAAACCTCTTTTGCTAATGAGGATTAAATGCCTGCCTGCTTTTTTATAAAATGCATGCATTTTTCACAGTTTAATTATGGTGATACAAATTCAAATACATGAGTAGAATCTTATGCGTTAGCCATAACAATGCATAACTGCATATCTATCAGAGGTTTCATAGTCATCATGACTGGCATGTATGTGCAGTGATAACGATGGTCAGCAGCTGTCCATGGCTCAGGTATGCATTTGATGCCATATCAGTGATTTGATTCTGAATTAATAGAAGCGTGACAAATGAAAGTGCAACAGGCAGCTGATGCAGGTAGGTGCTTGTCCACATTTGAATAAATAAAGGAAAACCTCAAGAAGAGGTGAATGAAAAAAAAAAATTCTGCTGTTGTTCTCCCAATTTAGTTGAGACATTATCAAGAATCCAGTTAAGTCCTGTTCAACTGACTCCTCAGCAATACAACCCCAGTGACTGAATTTGTCCCACTCAAACGGTAACTCTAACATACAAAAAGATCCTCAGGGCCACTTCCTTGGCTAAACTAACACACCTCTTGTCAAGTTACTGGAGTAACTCCCACGTGCCCCTGTTAGCACCTGCCTGCCTTGCACAAACCAGCAGAACCTACTGTGGTGAGTATTACCACCGGTGTGAAGTACCACTATCACTATGCTAATGTAGCAAGCTTTATATTCCGGTTTCCTTTTCTGCTGCAGTTCCCTGTGAAAGGAAATATCCAGAGCTGTAGAAAATTTTAAGCAACTATTAATAATGCAGGACTATAAATGCATATATATGGCCTAAAAAAAAAAAAATCCAACCCAAAAATAGTCTCAGCTATTGACAAAACTAAAACCAACATAACCCAAAGCACTCTGCTACTGATGTAGTAGTAACAGCAGGAGATGACTTTTAATGCTTCTAATTCACAATATGCAATATAAATACAAATTGCAAGACTGTCCCACTAAATAGGCATGCTTTTTGTTGTAATGTGTGCGCGACCTGCAGTACGCTGATTACATGGACAAGCTACCCCAAACCACACCACAAATCACTGTCAGAGCTGTGAAAGGACCTGCTGAATTCCTCTCAGTCCCTGGCAGTCTGATTGGACAGACTAGAATAATTTTTTTCCTCCACAGCAAGAGATTGTCACCCTGACAGTGCCTCTCTTCAGCATGCCTGTGACTTACACTTGGCCCATGACTGACAAAGCAGCAGAGGTGTCTGCTGCAACTTCAGCAGAGATCTCTCTGCAGTTCAGACTGGCTGCAGTATGCAGCGTCTTTATTCGTGTGTTGCAATGGCCACAGCAGTTCATTAAATATGCCCCACAGCTCCACTGTGATACCCAGTTCTCCTGATCTTCCTTTTCACAAAGTCATGGAATCACTGAGATTGGAAAAGGTCTCTTGAGATCATCTAGTCCAACAATTAACCCAGCATTGCCAAGTCCACCACTAAACCATATCCCCAGGGGCCACATCTACGTATCTTTTAAATGCCTCCAGGGATGGTGACTTCACCATTTCCCTGGACAGCCTATGCAGTGCTTTACAATCCTTTCAGAGAGTTTTCTGATGTGTTGTTAAATCCACCCCAAGTTTCCTGTGGTAAAAAAGAGCATTTGCCACCCTGGTCCCTGTTTCCTCTGAGACACTTGTTTTGCATGAATACAGACTCTTCTGTTCTTCTCTGTGACAGCCCATGAACTTCCTGCAGCTCTTCCTGTGCAAGGAATGATGTCTTTTCTTTAGGAAACTCATTCTGATTTGAATTCAACCAAAATTAAGGGAACATCTCAGCTACTAGTCCTGAGAATTTGATTAATATGTAATGATCTTACTTTTCTATTTCTCTCTTTAGATGTGTGGTGAAGAAGACCACCTCAAAAAGCCACCATAATGTGTAAGTAACATAACTGAAAATGTTACATGAGCTCTACTGCACCTTGACAGAGAAGAGCTATGACACACAAGGGTCTTCTATCGCCCTTCAGAAGAGAAAGAAACTGAGCCATAAAGCAAATAGACTTGTCTCTGTGCATTGGACACCCAGGGATTGTTCAGAAACTCGTCTATGTCAAACAGTGTATGAAACAATTCCAGAGTAAAATGGGCTCAGCACACTCAGTACTGTCCTTTGTTCTGATAGGGCACTTGTTTGTTCTTTGACTATCACATCCTTTGTGTGACTAACCAACTGACTGACAGAAGAAGGTGCATTTTCTTTCCTCAGTGGCATTTAGGGTAATAACCTCATGACATTTTAAAATGAGTCAAGCTCCTTTAGAGGACAATACTGAACACTTTCTCTATTAAGAAAGAAAGGATCGGGACAGAATATTTTCAAAATCCCAATTAACACATCTGTCCAGTTTTTACAAGTCCTTCTACAAGTCTTCTGCATGGAAAAAAATCATCCAATTCTCATTTACTAATGGGTTTTCAATGGCTTTAGCCTTTCCAGAGCAGACTGATGAGTATAAAAGAGAGCATCAATAAAATTCTGTGTGGGTAAAACCTTGCTGAAATTGGCACAGCAACTAATAGACAGTATATATATGTATTTGCTTGTTGCCTTTTTGTGAAGGTATTTGCATGCTCCAAACTGTGTAGATAAATCTCTTCTTCTGGACCTAGTTATGCCACTAGCAGATGTTGGAACCTTCAGCTGTTTGATACCACCCACCAGCTGGGACTTACGGCCTTTACAGCCCTGCCAAAGAAATGATACATGTGAGCACTCCCTAATCTGCTTTCACTGAACCAGGCTGCTAATACAAATTGCCTTTTCAAACACTGAAATTAACCTCAGTGACTGTGCACGAGAAGAATGGAGAATGGCTGTGTTTCTCACGTGGAGTTCTCCATCACTACAGTTGAGAGACTGGAAAAAGGCAGGAGGTGGGAGTAGACAGTTTAACTGCCTTTGCTGTCTGGAAAATGAACAGCCTAAAAGAAAAGGTGAGAGAAAAGCAAGAGAGTGAGAAAGAGGACAGAAAAGAAAGATGAGATGCCCTGATGGGCAGAGCAGTGACACGAGCCTGAGGAGAAAGGATGGGGCTCTGGCCAGGCTAAGCTGGAGCTAGCAGCAAGGAAACTGTTCTGTTGGGTGTTTCCGTGCTGGGGAGAGAGGACTTTGTGCATCTTGTGCATCTTTAATGACCAAAGAAGAATGCATTAAAGCATTTGCTTGGCTCTGACTTGATTTTTCTCTTAAGTGAAACAGGACTCAAAAGCTGTCTGATCATGCCAACTGAAATGGACAATGGTAGCCACCTCCCTTCCTGGGGAAGCTGAATGCACCCAATACTGCCACAGCAGTTTAACCCTTAACACCACGGTGTGTGCCATGACCATGGACTGCAGCAAAACTTCTCCGTTTTATTTTATAGATTTATTCCACAACAAAACCCACAAACATGGGGAAGCACTGAAGGCACACCCTGCAGCACACAAGTAGACAAAAAGTAGGTCGAGAAGCTTTGAATTAGGAGTTCTGTTGGGTCATACTGCAGAGGCATAAGGCATAGCTCTTTTTGCCCCCAGCCCCAAGTGGGATCAGCCTGTGCCTTGTCTTCAGCTGCCTCAAGTGACCTTTCCTGGCAGCTGAAACTGTTGTAAAAGCATTTGAACAGATCTGGAATTTCACCCTTTTCAGAGCTCATTGAGATTAGGCACGTTGCTCACTGAGGAGCTTTTGGAATTTCCCCCAGACACCTTGCAGCACCTGTAGGAAGCTGTACTGCCTTTGTAAATCCAGAGATTTAGAGTGAACTGGGGCACCTGAGCTACTGGTGCAGTCCCAGTCTGCTGCTCCAGCTGCAGCAACACAAAGTCCAGCAGAAGGTAGGGCAGACACCTGGGCATTGTCATACCTCGTACAGCCACAGCTGAGGCTGCCAGTGTGTTTAGGCAGTGGGATGATGTAGCTCCTTTTGACCAGCACTAGGGAAATTTTAATGGCTTTGTGACAAAATCATGGAGGAGGAAGAGAGTTTTATATGCTTTTTAAAGCTGCTTTATTTTCTGTTATATACAGTTTTTTCTATAGTCTGTTTGGAGAGTAAGCATGGGTTATTCTCCTTTAAGAACAGATTCATTACACAGCGTGATGTGATAGTCCCTGCAAAAATCTTTCCTTTTCTGGGAAGGGATGAGCAAAGGGAGAATTAGTTTTGTGTCCCTTTGCACATTATATTTACACTGTGATGCATTTGAAAATTCAGGGCACCACTACTGGAACTGACTACAGGTGGGATTTGCTTCTCTTCTGAAAAAAGGAGGTGTGACAGCACACAGAGATTTCAACCTGACAGTTTCATCCACAATACTAATTCCAACACAAGTGTCACAGAGAAAGTTCTGCAGTTCTGTGCTGCTGGAAAATGTACAGGTTTCCATTTCAGTAATATTTCCTTCTAAAAATAAGCTCTCTTCATGCCAAGCATCTGTTTTAATTTGGTTCCTTTTTTGATGTCAAATAACTCAAGCTGGATGAAAATCACTGCAGAAAGGCTAATATTATTTAAAAGAACATGGTATAATTTTACATTTAAGATGTCTCCAAGGAGAACTTTTCCAAGCCTGATAGTTTCTGAGGGACTATTTGCTGTGCTATTAGTTTTGATTTGCTCCAGAAATTCATTCCCTCCATCCATGTTTAAATCTTTCAGGAAAATAGTGAAATGACTTAGAAGAAACAGGCCTAATTAGCAATACTTTTCTGAAATAAGGACTGCCCATCCAATCAAGCTGTGCAGGTGAGACATTAAACACTTCTGCACACAGAGCATACCCACTTGCTGACACTGTTTGCTGACTTAGCACTCCTAAGCTGTCAGCTGGAACTGTTAATTAACTGTTCTTGTTAATTAGCACTCATACGATAGCACACATTTTCTAAGCAGAGCAGAAACATTAACACATTTATTTCAATAGCACCCGTGAAACAGAAAAGCTCAATTTAGGGAGAAGTCTTCAGTTTTGGAGGCAGAATAGCTTGGTGGGAAAGGCTCTGCACTGTGTTTCAGTCTGCTCTGCTCAGCACACATCTTTGGATCAGACTGATGAGTTTTCAGTCCGTAAAATAACTGCAATGCTGCTCTCACCTTCTTCTACAAAAAGCTCCAGGGATGGAAACCTATGTATCATATTCAGAATTCACAAAAGGGGAAAATTATTACATCAGTATGGAAGACAAATAGAAGAAACACAGTTTGAATGGCCCCAAAAGAGAAACAGAGCCACAAAGGACCAAATTCTGTCCAAAATACTTTAGGTATTTAGCAAGCAAGCTAGCAAAGAGAAACATGATAGTATTGAGCTGCAGGAAAACTGCTGCCTGATCCTAGGTCTCAGAAAAGATCTAGTTAGCAGAGAGAAATACCATAATCTCACATTTTTCAGAGGTTCAGCCATGCCACAGAAAGAGACACTGTGAGCTTTGTGATGAAACGGGAAGGAGGCTGCAGGAATCCTCAAACCAGAGACGTACAACCACTACACATTTAAGATTTGCTTCAAAGCTGAGACTGAGGTGACCTGCACATGCTTCAGTATTTCTACCTGCCCTCTCTGATTATTTTGCTAAGAATTAAGCAACGCTTTTTTACCCCCAAAATCCTGACCCCATCAAGATCATTGAGTCCAACTCCTATCTGAACACACTCAAATCAAAACAACAGAAGTGAGGCTTACTGAAGTTTTGCAGGTATTTCAGAAAACCCAAATCTTATAAAATGAGGATGTCATATAAATATGCTGTTTTGCCTCCTGTTATGGTGAGCGTACAGAATTGCCCTGGTCCAGCGTGGAAGTTAGGCCCTTTGATAAAGTTTTTGAAATGGGAAAACCAAGAAAGCCTTCAAAAGTACTCTCACAGATCAGACATAAGATCCTCATAGACAACAATAATCTATCACTCTTTGCTGCTTCATCCATTTTACTGTAAATCATTTTCTCTTTCCATCACAGCTAGAGGACACTCTCCATGCTGTTTGTAATCACTCTCAGTATAGTAACTAGCCCTTATTAGGGCTGTTAATGCTGGCTTCTTTGCAGAGCACTCTGGAAAACAACCCTCCTGATGCCAATTCAAAGAAGGACAAAGATTTGTGCTTAAATCTGCTCTGAAGCCTGTATCTCCTGCACGGCACTCTACAGGCTACAGAATCTGGTGCCCCCACTGCCAAGAAGCTTGAGTGTGCTTCAGACACTCAAAACGATCTTTTACTTAGGTGTCTGGATCACATTATTTCCTGATGCCCAGCTTTATAAACCAAATTTCATGGGAGAATCTGGTAAGTGTCCTGTGTAGCTTATCAAGGTAAGAAGGGGTCTTGTACCTCTGACCCTGCATTTTGTAAGGCTACATTTCTGCTAATATGACAAATCCAACTTCTTGGCGTGTGAGGGGGAAGACGTCTAGGTCATATCCTTGAAGAGTCTGCTTTACCAACTGCTCTCACAATTGGACTTTTTTTCCCTGAAACTCCCTTTTTTAGCTTCAAGACATTCTGTCTTCCCTTGCTGTCTTTAGCAGCCAAATGGTTGTCATCCATCATTTATATCACCTTAGAGATATTTTTAGATTTTGAGTGCATTCCACCAGGCTCTTGTCTGTCTTACATCACACATATTTGTAGCTCTCTTGGTAGAGCTTGCCTTGTAATTCTTGTATATTTTCTGCTGTCGATTTTCTCTAATTTGCTTACATTCTATCTTAAACCATGGATACCAGAAGAACACATGATCTCACAGGGTTTAGTATTCCTACTCAGGTACTACAAGAAAAACTAATTTATATGCAAACGTGTTATTAAGATAGAAATCTATAGATCTGCATATGAATTTTATTAATAAAACTGTAACTACACTAGCAACATATTTGTGAAACGCTTGTCTGATGCTGGTATTCAAATATATGTATTTCCATTCTACGAATTATTTGAGAACACTGAGCAGATGCATTACATATTCAGGGAGGGAAAGCAAATAGGAATGAAAAATTTTGGGAAGAGTGCAGGCAGAGACTCTCAATAAAATATTGGAAAGTATCTTTCAGAATCATTAGTATGATCTTGCAGGGGCAAAAGATGTCCTTTTCATAGATAATTTGATAAGCCATCTTGCGGAAGAGCAAGGACAGTTAGAGGCTTCCGGAAGCACAGATGACATTCTCCTTCACTTGGTTAAAAGGTTTTATAATGAGGTCCTTTTACATGACATTATATTTTTCCTGATGCCATTTTTCCCCAAGTGTGAGATGCTAGAGGCCTACTGTAGCCCATACAAACCTGACTGTGACAGCCACCCAGCAAGGTCAAGGGGGGGTTGCATTACTAGGGACTGAACGAGAACTGAGGACCTCAGCATCTGATCCATGCCCTTTCAGCCCATCCTCTCTCTTGCAGAGCCCTGACAGTGCTCTGCTCCACCAGCAGGTAACTTCTGCTAAATTGCACAGTTACATTTAAAGGGGATGCATTACCAGTGGCTTTGACCTGGAGATTGCCTCACATACCCTGGGGCCTGACCCCTGTACTATGTTCTGGTGCAGGCAGAGGAAAGCTCAGGTGCAGGGGAAAGGTTGGACAAGCAGTGGTTAAGTACCTGCTGGTTTGACAAGCTGGCAGACTCAGGACCAAGAAATCTGAGGTCATCCAGCAAACTTTCCATTGACCTGCCTATTTAAATACTGATATATTTATCGATTTTCCGCTAGACACTAGGTACCTCCCAAATGACAAAAGTAGATACAAAGCCTTCTCTGAAATTTTCACTGTCTGTTTCACTTTAGTGACCTTCTATGGTTAAGGAGAGACAATTTTAAGCAAATCTCTCTAGATCTACAGACACCTTAACTTTCAAGGACATTTAATGATGTTTGGACTGATCTTTTTCTTCTTTATTTATTTTCTTTTTTGCTTGTTTCACTAAATAAGATTCCTATTTTCTTTACTGCATTCAGCACTAAACTCTTGACCTAACCACAGCACAGGCTAAGGAGAAAATGCAGAGCCACTAAATATTACTGTGTAACCTCCTGCCTTCAGGTTAGTGTGCAATTTTATCTACTTACACCAACTACCTAAAAACAACCAAAGCAAGACTGTGAACGTCAACGGAAGAGGAAAACAAAGTTTAAGGGAATTATGAAAAAACTCTGGGATTTAAATGGGTTTTGGTGACTAAGTCACTAACTGTTATTAGCAAATAAATAGACATATACAACCAGTTTGATTACACAGGCCTGCTAACACTAGCTCTCAGGAATTACTGACTTCTATTTATTGATAGAATGTTGACATCACTTCTCTGCTGGTATTGAATTTTTGTAGCTAATTAAAATGCACCTTCTCTGCAGTCTGCACATACCAAAACATGCTAGATAGATGTGCTTTCAGTGCTTTGCAATTACCAGAATTATACATGAGCTGCAGGATTTACTTGGACTCTAGCATAAACTAACTTATATGCCAGTGGAAGACACAGACTGCAAACTTTGGCTTTGCTCACAACTGTGGAACATCTGGAGCCAAACAGTTGGTTAGTACATTACACAGATAGGAAAAAGTCATGAGATTCACATGAGTTTCAAGATCCTAATTCCACTGTAATACTGGCATCTGCAAAATCAGACTTGTCAACTGGGACTATTCCTACTATATGTTTCTTCTTCAAAGGACGGAAAAATGTATATCCTATGTTTTTACGTAGCTGGTTGTCCTGTCTCTAACAGCATGGAGGGACTAAAAACCCACAAGACTTAACCAGCTGGATATTCTTTTGATCTGGGGAAGAAGGCAGTTGACATCAAGGTGTTGAATCTGGCACCTAAGCCACTCACCTCTGCAATGTCTGGGGCAGTACTGGGGGCAGCATTGGGGGTAGAACTGACCCAGCAGCAGAAATTTCTACTTGGCTATTATCCACCAGTAATCTCTCCTGGCGGTCAGGAGTCAATCCAAATAGATAAACCTTTAGAAAAAGGGAGATGCAATCAAGTCCTTTTCTAATTTAATCTGGTGTCAGTAAGAAGCACATGCAAAAATCCAGCTTGAAAGCTTCACTAGCACTCCAAGCTTGAAACCTGTGCAATAGCTTTAAGAGGAGAAAAACATTTGGAATATGCTAATTGCATCATATCTCTGGCAGGTTTTGAAAAATCTGATTCACCAAGAACTCTGAACTCCCAAGAAGAGCTCTTAATCTGTTTAGGCTTCCATTGCAAACTTTCTTCCACCCACAGAAACCCCTCCCATCTCCTCTAGCATCATTCTTTTACTTAATTAACTTATTTTCTATAGATACTAATGTGACTTAATACTTTGTTGTGATTTTCCTTTGCTCCTGACCTCACCATTACATATATACTCATGTGAAGTTTCTAACTATGACTGACAATGCCAGTTCTCTTTGCTATCGAAAATCAATCATTAGGCTTGCTGTAGTCAAGACAATCAATATTATAGCAGAAGAATCGCAAACACAGTAGAGGTCCATCAGAGGAGAAACACTCTTTTTTCGCATCTCTCTCCTTTCTACCAGAGTCTTATGAAGCATGCAACTCAGAATTTTTTGTGATTCAGAAGAATGAACAAATACTTACTTGTATTTCAGAACTTTTTACTTTTTTCACTTGAGAATGAGATGTAAGGAAAGTTAACAGTAAAATTTTAAAAGCTCCTCAGAGTATGTACGTGCAGTAGAATATGACACGTGGACTTGCTAAACCAACATCTACCTGCACTGACCTAGATAGGTGCCTATTAGTTTCAGGGTAGACTCAGTCGGCAGGAAATCTGATTGTCTAGAGGGTTTTTTCTCTTGCATGGTAGTGAAATGCTCTCAGAAGTGGAGATATGTCTGATTTCTGAAATATTGCTCTTAGGAGCCTGAGGGCATCTCTAAAATAGCTTTAGAGTTTATTATTAGCATTTCATTTTTACAGATTACATGGAAGAAGAGGGAATAGATTGCAAGAGAATTCTCTTCTTCAGCAGGCTCCAGGACTGGATTTACAAAGGCAATACAGCTGCCTACAAGTGCTGCAAGGTGTCTGGGGGAAATTCCAAAAGCTCCTCAGTGAGCAACGTGCCTAATCTCAATGAGCTCTGAAAAGGGTGAAATTCCAGATCTGTTCAAACGCTTTTACAACACCAGCAAAGAACTTCTTTGCACTGCTAGACATCTAATTATGTCTACAAGATGCCCCCCAATTAGCGGCAGATGGCCAGCAAAAGGAAAAGGGATGAAATATTTTCCATTTTAATAAATATATTCTGCTTCTGGGCTAGGAAAGGTTTTGCTTTTCTGACTGTAGCTCTGACTCAAGTTACTCTGGCCAGGTAATCTCCTGTCTCAGTAAGACACCACACAACAATAGTAAATAAGGTGAGTGGCAGTCTGCATGGAAGGATTATTTATTTACACAGTGACATGATGTGTGTCTTCCCGCAGTGATGCCACCACATAATTTCCCTAACTCCTTCCCTACCACCAGCCTCCCCTGGGGGACACAGGATGATGTTTCTGACGTGTTGGCAGTTCATCTGAAAGAGGGAGCTTTTAATGAGGTGGCGCAAGGCAAGTGGGGCTGCTGCCTATCACACAAACTATCACTGCAGATACCTTTTCCTGTGAACGTTATGTACTTGAGCACTGAGAAAATTATACTTACTAACAGAAATGAAAAGAGCCTAATTACAGTGATTTTTATAGAGAGAGTTAAAGCATGCATGTCAAAAGGGACTGATATGTAATTATGATAATATCAGTTGCAACTCCTGTGCTATCTAATTACTTGAAATGGGTGGCATTGTGCAATTTTTTTGAAAGCGAGCTACTCTGACAAAAAAATGATATAATCTTATTATGAAATTACAATAAAATTGAAAGAGAAGTAAAATTAATAGATTGGTAGGAGTAATAATCAAAGAGACAGCACTAAATGTGCTGGAAAGACAGAACAAACAGAAATCCACCAACGTCTCCAACCCCAAATCTCTGCTACACATTTGACTCACACTCTGTCAGAAACTGAGATGCTGCACGTTGCCTACACTGGCAGTCAAAATCAAGACATATTTACATGACAAGAAAAGAATTGTAAGAAGTGGAGGAAGAAAGGAGTAAAAAAGAGGAAATATTAAGAAAATGAGAAAGAGCATAAAGCTAGCAATCACAGTGCTGAACTCTTCTGGAACTGTTAATGTTTCCATGCCTTGGCTTTGTTCTGCATCCTCTGAGGTACTCCAAACACCCAGCTGCTGAGGGTGCTGGACCCTGTCAGATTCGGGCACGCAGACTTCTTCGAGGGATGAGCTTTTTCTATTTTGGCTTCACACTGGCTGTATTACACTGATAAATCTGTCCACAATACTTGATATAAATGAAATATTAAAGTCACTACTTTAATTTAGCATACATTTTGTTCATCATGGATGTATTTAAATTATGCAGAACCCATACCTACTATAACATAATGCCATCTGTTGACAAATGACCTGGGCACTGAAAAAAATCTCATTTTTTCATTCATTAGAAATGAAAATAGAAGCATATTCATTTGCAAGCCCAGAGATCTGCTGGTAAGTCCATGCTCCTAATTACGGTGTCGCCTGGAAAAATCAACCACTCTTTGAACAGTGATATCAACAGATTGTAGGTTAATTGTGTTCTCCAGATTTTTGTGGCCACCATGAGGAAACATGAAAAGTTTCATGCATCTTCATGGATACTGCATTGCCATCAGTCTAGTAGTGGAAAATAAGACTGAATAAAATGTTTAATATTATTCTATTGCCTATCTGGACATCATTTATCACATGAACTGCAGTTTGGATCACTTCCTTAAGCTCTCATCATCTCACTTAATAACAAAGACACAATCTTGTATATTATCAAAATTTATATCTCTTTTCTAAAATTTTAAAATAACAAAAGGAGAGTGGCAGTTGGCTAGATCCCCTCGTTGACTGTAAGTTTGGTAAATACACTTCTCTATGTACAGCAAACTGTTCCCATGAGATGCTACAGAGTGAAAGGATCTGACCTAACTTCCCCTGTCTGTTCAAATTCCTTGTTATAATCTACTCTTGTCCCTTCTTGGTACAAGAACAAAACTCTGAAATATTTTTCTAACATATGAGTGTTTTCACTGCTACACTTTTCCTTAAAGGAAAGTGCACGCCTGGAACTCTTCCTCTGAGCTGCAATCTCACAAGCACTTGCCACACTCCCTGGTCTGTGCTGCCTGCTGAAATGGCTGCATGCTGCTTATTCAATAGCACTGACTAGAGATTATGACAGTGCTCTGAGCAGGGCCTTCCAAAGTAGTTCTACTGAGGTTCTTCCCTGTCCGAAAAGGTTCCCTCATCTTGGCAGCTTCCCAGCCTCCGTGGCTGAGGTGACTCCGTTTTATGCATCGTTGCTTGACCAAGTCTGAAGTTCACTGATTGTCTTTAATGCCCAACTAAATCAACATTTTAAATTTCTGCTGAAGACTGACTTTTGCTCATTTTGATAGCATTGGTTTTGAACGTCAAGAAGACAAAAACAAATCTGAATTTTTCTACGTGGTTGTGGTTTTCACTGAAAAATCTGTCTAATTACAACAAAAAATCAGATCTAAAGAACTTGAGAAAGAAGAATAAATCATGTTTCAACTTTGCAATAATTTTATATGTCATTTTTTAAAATTATGATGATTCAGTGTAGGATATGTTAAAAATCTTATTCAGTTTGCAAGGAGCGTGGCTGAAGTGATTAACAGGATTTTCATGCGAGACAGTAAAGGTTTTTTCCACTGAGGAATTCTAGGTGGTGAGATTGAAGTGTGAAAAAAACCCCAACTTATCATGAAACCTGACATCTTACAAAACAGAAGAAGTCCCAAGCAACACCCAGCAACAAGAAATAAGCCAACAAAAAAAATCCAGTGACCCCACTGCTGCCCAGGCTGGCAGAGCAGGCTCAGCTGCATTTCTGGCATTTACCAGAGGCTTTCTTACCTTCACTGCAAACTCAGTTTCTGTAGCTTTATGAACACATCTCTTGCACACTGAATAGGAGCCAACTCCTATGTCCTCCTTAATCTCGTATCCATCAGTAAAATGAATGTTGTTCCCATGTAACTGCTATAGGGAAAGATAAAAGAAACAAGGTAATCAGGACATAGGTATGTAAAAGCAAAGGCTAGCCTACTCTTGAAGGAGGTGCTCAATCCCTCCTTCACAGAACTCTCTTGTCCTTACCAGCTTTTCTAAGTCCAGTTAAAAAATTATGAAGCCCTTTACTTAAACAAGTAAGTGTGTCTCCTCCCTTTTTACCTCTTTCCAGTGTGTAAGATGGAATTGTCCATGTAGAAATAGTGGCAAAACCACAGTGATTTTCTAAACTATTTTTGGAACGCAGAAAATCACCATCTATTTGAAATTCATAGGAAACTGGGCCCAAATCTCCTGACAATCCCACATATCTTGACAATATAAACTGATTTCTAATCACTGAGGGGCAGATAACATATATAATACTAATAGTTTCAGAGTCTTGAAGAGAGATATATGGGGAGTGCCTCCAGATCCCTGGAGGTCTTGTCTAGAATATGTTTATCTGTGGTTTCTATGTGAGAGAGAAGTTACTATTTTAAGCCATTAATTCATATGCTCTGTGGAAAACGTCTGGGCAGGTAGACTGGTTCAGTAGTGAAGCCTGAATTTGAGACTTTACTGAAAATTCCATCCCAGGACTCAGGAAATGACCAGCACCCCTAAAAATCCTCCAGGATCCTCTGTCTGAAAATGTAACCTTGCTAGCAAAGTCCACACAGAACCTGCTAAATCATAAGACATGCGTATGTTAATATTTAATATATTTTTATAAAGTAAATCACAGATATATATATATAAAACACATTTTGGGGATGTAATTGCTTGGGTAACATTTCACTTAACTGTTGCGTAAGAGCATCTTTAAGAGTATGACATATTCCACTGTAAATAATTAAAATAGAGATGAAAACCTATGAAAACCACAGGCAGGGTCTCAGTCCTTGAGGCGTGTATACCTGTGGCTGTGGGTAAGAAAAGGAGCTTTTTCCTAGCGAGAAAATTGGCTGCATCTTCAAGCAGCCCAGTTCTTTCTCATAATTCACTTCTCCTCTGATATATTAAACCTTTTTAGCAATTTATTTCTGGTTTAAAGTACAACTGGATAGATTTTTTTCAGGGGAATGGCAGCAAAGAACCAAGTGTCTGGCATGTTCTCCCATCAAGCCACCCTGGCTTAGGTGAGTACACCCAGGTTTTTGTGCAATAGCAACAGGAGCACGGTGGCCTCTTACACCCAGGAGCCTGGGCTCTGTGTCTCTGTGAGGCTGTAGCAGTAGCCCATCAAACCCCTTTGCCAGCACAGACTGTATCATATAATCCAAGACAAAACTGCTGAGAATGACATACATTCAGTGAAAAAACAACACTTCACTACCCGCCCTGCGTGCAAAACTGGAATCCTGTTTCAGGTATTGAGAAGTACTTTTCATTTTAGTTGTGATGAAGTGCAGTTCTCATTTCCTTTGCCAAGGTGGTGAGGAACGTTTTGCACATAAAAGCCTTTGCGAAAAAATTCTCATTTTCCACCACCTACATGCTGCATGTAAAACACCTCCTTCCTACACTAGGTAGCTGTGAAATACCAGCGAGAACATTAGGCAGTTGAAATACACTACGCACACACGTATCTGCACGTCAGATGTGAAATGTAACCAGCATCAGTACCTGCACAATTGGGTGAACAGTTATTTTGTGCACATCTTGCTGTGCAGGCTCCTGCACCAAGTTAGAGGCAACAAAGCTGAACCCTCTGAAAAGATGATGAGCATTGGCACTTGGAGGAACACCTGGGGAATCTGTAGGAGAAGGAAGAAAATGGCCTCATGAGCTGCACAAAAGAACAAAAATGCAATGGCACGGCACCACAACAGACAAAGTCACCCTGCCAGTCAATACCAGATCTGATAAACCGGCAGACACATGGGAATATAATTCATCTCCATATGAAGGCTTTGGCGTGCCTTCTCCATTCCTTTCCTCTGGATTTGAACAATGCTGTGTCTGGAAAAACACAATGAAGACGCTCTCACACCTGCCAGGTTCAGCAGAAAGGAGGGGAAAGACTCTTTATTATTTACATATGTCACGTCTTATACCATTCCCAACTCCACAAGGGATTGGAGAGCATGTCACTTTCTTCTCAATCCCACTGGAGAAGAAAGATGCTCATCAAAGTTCTCTTATCACAAAAGGAATGAAAAACAGAAAATACCGTTAAGTAAACATGGGCTATTATTTACACGAAACTGTGAGAAAGAATTTCTGACTCCAAGGTTAAAAACAGAAGGCTTTAGCAAAAACCAGGGCAACACAATGCAGAGGTATTTTTGCAAGGATGTCTCCTCTTGGATACAGGGTTTTTTTCACAGTGCATGTTCATTCTTAGGCAAAGTACTGCCCGTCCCCAGAGTGCACAGAGAGAGAGAAGGCACAGGGCAGAGAGGCTTAGAGACAGGAGACTCAGGGCAGGGCAGCCTGCAGGGCTTCGCAGAGGTTCTCCAGGCAGTGGAAAAAAGCTACGGCTGCTGTAGCTGTACTTTGCAGCACAACTTGACTACAGAAATTACAAAGACTGAAGTACCAAGTTGTGTGGGTTAGGGGAATACAGAGAAGACATGAAACCAATGTAAAAGCACAATACTCCAGTAGTGGTGGTTTGTAACTTTACAGGAATCTTCTGGAGCAGCTTTAGGAGCTGGGACCTGCTCCAGAGAAGACAGTAGCTTGTCCTCAGGTGAACAAAACAATTGGATTGTTTTAACTAACCTTCATGGAGATTTTTCTCCCCATTCCTTCCCCTGACATGGCAAAAGGAGGGAAGGAATGGCTAAAGTTCAAAAAATCCTGAATTATTTTACCTTTGGAATGAAATAATCAGAGAGCAGTTCTTTGTATCTGCACCACTGCTCAGGGAGAGAAGCAGCATGATGAAACAAGAACTGTGCTTCACTTAAAATTCTGAAAAGCTTTAAAGAGAGTTTTCTCCCCCATGTATGTTTTATCCCAGGTATTTTCCTAAGCAAGAAGAATTTGTAAACCATTCCGTGGTAACTGGCTGGGTATTATAAAACCTATAGTAGTAAAATTTGCCAACCTTTTATTTGTTGTTTTGGTGGGGAGGGGGAAGAACTGTGGGGTTTTTTTTCTCCTTTTCCCTTCACATTTCCTCCAATGCACCATGTGATTTACCATGACAAAGTTGCAGCTAAACTTTCTTTAGAAAGCTATTTCCTTGTAGAAAAGTGTGTAAATAGCCAGTTATCCAAAGAAAATTCATCCCCACTGAGCCTTATATCTGACTCACCTGCTTGAGGCCCCGAAAATATGTGAGAATGTGTACTTCTTGGTGTGCACACTCCCTGTATAAATCTACTGGTCAAATGAATAGAGGAACTGAAGTCAGAATTTGGTAAAATCAATATCTCTCCTTGGGAATAAACAAAACTGAGACTGCGGCTAATTCTGTTTCTCATCACAAAGCTTCCTCAGCTTTGACAGGAGTCAGAGTCAGGAGTCAGTCTGTTCTTACTGCACAGCAAGTAAGAGTTCAGATGGAGAAGATTGTCTTCCGGTAAAATGACGCGGGCTTTTTGCTTATCTCAGTGTTTTTGATGGGCACTCTCCTCGCAAATACACGGATGAATCACACCAGACCTCCTGCGTCACTGGATGCTTCCTACCATGGCATATATATAACAGCGATTTTTACAAGAGGTATTAATTAAGAGGAAAGAATGTTTGTTTTAAAAAAGGAATGACAATAATTCACATCTGAACACTTCTGAACTTCAGAAAAGCTGTGATCCAGCTCTAAAACTAAAGTGGTAGGTCAGCTCTATTTAAAAATAACTGTTCCTTCATAATTCACTGCCAATCACTTGAGCAAATACTGCAGAAGAACTATTGATGATTTAGTGTTCACTATTAAATATTCACTATTAAATATTCATTGCCAACAACTGATTTGCCCATTAAAACATTTTGCTAAGTGCAAAATCATGTTTAAATCATGTTAGCTAACTGATATCCCAGAAACCTAAATCATTTTTCTAGGCCCTATAAATCAGAATCATTTCATATGTCTGAATTACATCCACTTACAAGCCCTAATTTTGTATAATGGTTATCTTTCTTCCCTGAAAAAGTCGTAATGCTTTGTTCCACTACAGCATCTAAGTTTAAGGGTTTTCAAAGGCTTTGTAACTCTTAAGTAATTTCCTTCATCATGTTTCACTGGGGCTAGCAAACACTGTATTTGCAAAGGAGGATATTTAGATACTTCAGGTGAAATTTTACATACTTTTTTTCAGTAGTAAAGTCAATCTGAAACATCCCTGATGGTTACAGCCTGCTGTCCCATCAATTACAACAGTACGAACATTTGTGGACTGAAACCTAAATTGGGTCACAAGATCGATCTTGGTTTGATCCTTGTTCAAATAGCCGTTTCTAACCTAGATTGCTTCAGCCTCCAGCTCCCTGTAAGGACCTGAGTCACCACAAATGAGATGTGGGTCCACAGTGGTGAATTCAGGAAGCAAGAAAAAGCAACTCCAACTTGGACAAATCTCTGAGAAAAACTGATGTGAAACTATACCCACATAAATGATCTGTCCCTGTCAGAAACCACATCTCTGGCACACTTAGATCTGAGGTTAAGAATCCACAGAATGCTGCTTCAACCTCCAGGGTAAAGGAAGTTTCTGAGGTACAGCAAATCACTGGACTGACAAGATTTACTGGATCCAAAACTTTGACATAAACCTGCGTTCAGGCAGGAGAACTCATTCATAAAGACAGTGTAAAATGACTGTATGTTTCTATATCCCCTCCTTGGTAGTGTCTTTCTGACAGCTTCATTAAAACACAACTGCATGATCATAAAGCAGGAATTATTACAATGCTTTCTATCTGAGGATGTTCTCAGTAACAGGGTTAGTTTGTTTGGGGTCTATGTCATGATAGAAAATCTACAAAATAAAAAAGGTTCTTGTTCTATTCCATCAGCAATGTGAGCCAGCATTAAACACATTTGTGATGCTCTCCCTCATTCTAGTTGACCCAACCAGTCAAGAGTCAGGGGCTGAAAAATATTCTGCCATTCTGCAAGGGCTTTTCCATCTTCCTGGAAGTGTAAATGGATTCACACTTTCAATTATACCTATTTTGAAATGACATGGTTTGATTCTCAGGCCACTGTCCATGGTAGCCCATGAGGCAGGCCATCTCCCCTCCCCAGCCACCACCCCAAAACAAATCTTCCAAGTCAGTGTCTTGCACGAAGTAACAAATTTAGTTAGGCAACAGTAGTAACATGCAGAGTGTAAAATATAGCCCCAGGCACCAGTAAAACCAATGAAGTGTGAGCTTCCAAAGCAATCCAAACTCTTAATGCTCCTTTGCACACTGGTGGAACTACTGATGGCAGCACCAGACCGCGCATCTCTCAAGACCAGACTCACTTGCAGTCTCCAATGTTTCAGAGAAATTAGTTCTTCTGAAATCTAAATTAAAGCTAAAATCAGATGGGTGAGATGTCTGGTAACCAAAGATCATGCTTCTATGCAGTGGAACAGGAATATCAGAACATGACCAAAATATACTGGAGACAGGTGGATGTTGCAGTTGAAAAAACAAGAATGTAATATTTTTATAGTTTGTAAAAGTCAGCANCACATCCTTGAAAAAAAAAAAAAAAAAAAAAAAAGGAACTGACTGACAAAAGATTTGGAGTAGATACCATTATTTCAAATCTCATGAAAGGAAATTTGAGCCAGGCTTTGAATAGACGTTTCAGCTAGTTTTAAGAAAAAATGGTGTAGGTCATGATAAGCCTGAACAAAAACTGCTGGAAATCTCAGCTCTGATTCACATGTTATAATGTAGGTGTTTTCATAATGAAAGTTCAGATCTTTTCCTCTCACTGCAACAGTTCTGGGGCAATTTGAGGGTTGAAGCTTATAGCTGGTTATTACAACAATACTACGTGATATTTACAGTGCTTACCATCCTCAAAGTGTTTTACAAAAAACAACTAATTCAATTCTTACATTTTAGAAAGTATAAATAGGCACTTATTACTTACAGGAATATCACAGGCAGAAATATAATGTAATTTACCCATGTCTAGCAGGAGGCAACATTATAAATGGGATTACCACTCTGACATTACTGATACTCTTGCTTTCCGCTTAAAAGAGTGGAAAGATTGAGTTTTGTGCAACAGTCACCTTCATATATATAAAGTGTGGTATTTCTGTTAGGAAATAGAAGTTACAGGAACAATGTTCTCTCTGCAAGCATTTTCTAAATACTGTGGGCCAAATTTCCTGTTGGCATAATTCTGATGACCTGAGAACGAGATGATTCTTCATTGCTTTTAACCACACATTAACTTCCAACAGTCCATAGTCTGTGGGATGTCATCATTAAAACATCTGTGCAATATATAATTACATACTAACTTGCAGAGATGCAAAGTTCTTTGAAGTTGAGGTAATTTAAAATAGCTAAATTCAGCTAGTGTAAGCAATGATGAGTAATAAAATAGCAAAGCAATAGTTATCTCTTCTTTTAAAAATGTGAAATCTGCCCTTCCTGAAGACAAGTTACTGTGAAGCCAGTGAAATAGTTATGAGCTTCTTTTGCTGGAAAAGCAAAAACAGTCCTTGCTTCCTGCTGGATACAGCAAAACCCTTTAATGCCATAGATGATCAGACTTTTAGACTGTGTTGGAACAGGGAGGGGAAGGAAAGATATATTACCCGTGTGCCACCTTACTAACCTGTGGGGGTCCGAGATGTGAACTCTGGATCAAAATGAAAGGTGTCTTCTGGCCGCCCCACTGCCGGCTTGAAAGGCGGCTTGATTTCTTTTCTGTACAATTTCTACAAGGAGAAGAACAGATCACAATCAACATCAATGTGTGCACCCTCAGCATCTGGAGGCAGACTCCCTCGCTTTCTTTAGGGTGTCCTCCCTCAGCTCCATGCTATCCTTGCTGGACTGACAGAAAAGGATGATGCACCCGTGGTTCTGGCTCCTGCTTGACAGGTTGGCTTAAAATCTGTGCCCTGGATGGCCTCTGCACATTCAGCTACCAGAATCCTGGATAAAAACACAAATGTTCCTGGCAAAAATTTAGCCCATACACAGGAACAGTATCCCATCTGGGGCATCTGGAAATTGACTGGTCTAAGGGCAGGACTGGAATGTGCAGTGGTAAGACCAGGAAACAGGGTGACTTCAGCAGAGCAGCAATGGCAATCAGCACAAAGAACTGCTAGGGAGCCATGACTGCTTCAACATTTATTACTTGTCAAGAACCAGCAATATGTTTGACCTGCTGCCAGACTGAGCTGAGCAACAGGCTTGGCTGCCTGGTCCTTACAACCTAAACAAGAGACTTGTTCTTTTAGCGTATCTGGTAGAAGGGAAAGGGGTTAATAGCTGATGATTACATGAAATTCCCACCAAAAGATGCTACGGAGAAAGCACTGTGGATGGGTAGGGAAGCACAGTGAAGCTCTACATGTGCCTTCAAGTGGGGAGCAAGACCAAGGAAAAACGTAAGGAAGAGAGGAAGGTATGCAACAGGTAACTACTGCTAGGTGTGCGAGTTTCTGCTGGTGTCTGAGGGGCCATGCAGGGGATCACCTAACTAACAGGCACCGTAAGCTCATCCTAATACATCCTGCCTTTATTACAAGGGACTTTGTGGCCTGTACACTCATTCTCAGAAATCTTTAAGAAACTGCTTAAAACACCATCCTCCTTTGCAAACATTCATACACACACAGACACAGACACAGAGGTGCAGGATGCCTGGATCTGACCCAAAGCCTACAGAGGTTAATGGAAAGAGCCCTAATGATTTTAGCCATCTTTGCATCATCTCTGCCTGAAATGGTCAAAACTGAACATCATGCTGACGGCAGCACAGGGAACAGAGCTCCATTTTGACTCCCTGCCCCATTTTGCAGTCCCTAGACTTCATCTCCTTTCTAGCAATGCTTTTGTTCTCAGGTTTCAAAGGGCTGAATTAGTTGGCACAGACAGTTCCCCATAATTAACATGTCTGAGCATCAATATAACATTTAATCCAAACTTTCAAGTCAAGATAAGAACTGGAGAGTTCAACTTTATGACCTATTGCAATACATATTTTTAGGTTAGCTCTTAAAAAAATTCCTAATGAGCTGATTTTTCAAAATATTTAGTGGAGATTACTAAATGCTTGCCCAGCTCCTTGCGTGCAGGAAGATTCTTTTTAACTGTGCGTTTTGGGGTGAATTAACTTCTGTAATACAAAGCATGTGGTCAAACCTAAGCTATATACACATCACCATAATTTGAATCTGATTTTGCATTGATAAATAAAGGTTCTTGAAGCAGAAAATTCTGTAGCATAGTATTAGCCTTAACATAAAGGATATATTTGTGGTTGAATTATTATTCCTTGGGAAAGTGAAACAGTGAGGTTGGAAATGACTCTGCAATAATTAATGGCCATTTCACCATAAAAAGTTCCTGCTTGCGTAAAACTGCTCCGTATCTTTGGAGAGGAAAGGAGATGAATAACTGCTGTGAGCCACAATGGAAAGCCAGTCTTCCAAATAATTAAAAGCCAATTGCAATCTTAAGCAGGAAGTGTCACTCATCAGCTGAACAGTATCAACCTAGTAATTAACATACATCTTTTTCTGTCTGCACAGAACTTTAAAAGAGAACTCAGTACCTACTGAAGGTTTTTCTGTTGCTAGGATTTCACCTTGAGAAGCTATTTGCTTCCAGCTTCCCTTTATTTGTCTTATTTCACAACTGCAATGCTTCTACTGCAGAAAGCAATATGGTCACACGCACGTGCTTCCTCCCCAAATGAACTGCACAGCTCATCCTGTGAGGTCCAAAAATTGGAAAACGTTTCAGAGCTGTACATCATTCAGGAATTGCACTCTCTTTTCATTACTGTAACCATATTCTCTCTGGCCTCTTAATTCCTTCCCCCATCTGTAGTTTCTTAAGTGCTGCTGGAGCTACATTTGTATTTTGAATCCCTAACCCACATCCTCCACCACTAGGGAGGGATTTAAGATTCATCGTGAGTCACATGCCACCTAAAGATGTATAATCACAAATTAACTTTCTGGAAGGGGATGGAAACACACACATTGCTGGTGTGAGTGAAAGGCACTCCTTTGAGCACAACCCCGATGACTCCCTTTTCCATTTCCTTACCCACTTGTGATAAAAATTAGACAACGGAACAGCAAAATATAAACTGCCTAAACATTTTTTTTCCCCAAGCTCTTGAATGGGGTAACTAAATGAAATCACTGAGGACCAGGAAAAGCAGAGTAGTGTCATATGTGGACTTCTCCACCCCACGCTGGCTCCAGAGACCAGTGGTTCCCCTGAGAGAACCACTACAACCAAAGCCAAATGACGAAACCACGGGGCAGCCCAACACAGTGAAACACAAAGGCCTGCTGCAGACAGAACACCTCTCCCTTTAGAAATCTGCATCCTGTAGACTGCAAAACTCAATGGGACACAAACTGATCTAAGAAAACAGTAAAAATCACAGCCATTGCTTTGTATACACATAGAGAGTGAATCTGAGGATCTGAGATGCCTCCGGATTTTTCCAAGAATATTTCTAATTTTAGGAAATGTATTAATATATTATCTCTTACCATGGTCCCCAAACTATTCAGGGATGATGTATCTTGACCATGACCTCTTCTGACAGAAACCAACCAGAGTGGGAAGTGACAGCAAGTTAAATTTCAAATCTTGCATTCAACCATTTCTATAAGGCTGGCAATAACTTCTGGTAAAGTTTAAGCAGTTATGTACTTTCTAAGTCATGGTAGTCTTGGCATTGTATGCAAAAGTTACTGTGAGTTCCATCATCAGTTTAAATGGGAACAGGGACCCAGTTTTCCCAGTTTAAATTCCAGTTTCGATATCCAAATTTTTGTATTGGGGCATCTTATTAGGCATTCACAAGAGACTTTGGATACGTTAGTGCTAACTGGAGCATTTAAATTTCAGGCTGGGTACTTAAGATCATGATACATTTGTTATTTTGCACAGGTGTAAGAAGCTGAAGATTTTTTTTTTCTTCCACGCTGTTTCCACATCCATAAAGAAGAACTGTACTCCTTATCCCTAATGTTTTATTGAGAATATTATTTACTTCTCTTTCCCAGTAAAGAATAAGCTCCCACACCCCATCACCATTTTTTTTAACTGGCCACAGCACCGACTTAGCACAGAAAAATGTGACTGACAGGTACCAGGGATCACTGCATACCACAGTGTTGTTGATCCAGAGGCTGTGCTGAGGGAGTGCATAATCCACAGAACGAGGCAGATGGACTCTAAGGTGTGAAAACACTGATTTAGATATTCCCTCCTGGATACATATCCATGCTTCTGACTACTTATCAACCCCGCACATCCTCCCGAGACTTTGATAATAAGTACCTATGAATTAACTAAAAACCATTTCTATTGCAGTTTGAGAAACTATGAGCTTCTGTTGACTTTCTTTCTGATTTCAGACAAAAATACTTTTATTTGAACAAACTAATTTTCATCCAGGTGCCACTGTCCTTTTCTTAAAATATGTTGCCAGATCCCTAATATGATCTTCAGATGAACACCTCCTCAGCTGGAACTAAGTAATACACAAGAGAGACTAGTAATAAAATGCTGCAACACTGTGTTTCTTTCTCTTCTTATTTATAAGTAGTTAATTCTTCACCATCTTTAAAAAAACACACTCTTTAAAACCCCAGAGATGTAAATGCTCTGTACATGTGCCTGGCAAATATCAAGAAAAGGAAAATAGTTTCATTTCATTAAAAACTAGTCATTTCCTCAACTGAGTTTCTTTGATGAAGAATTGAATTATTCCTTAGACACCTTCTAGAAATAGAAAGATGCTGCCCTCCACAGTGATGCACTTGTAGTGTGAGAATAAACTCCCTTGATACATATACCTGTCACGGAAAATCCAATAAGCAGACAAAAGGATGAACTACATTCTGAAATGCTTGTCCTCTCCTAGATTAATGACTCAATACTATTGCCTGCAAATGATATAAAAGCTAGCAGAATTCAGACCCCAGGATTAATTTTTGCTGTTGGTAAAAACTGCAATTAAATAATTCACATTTTCAGTTTAGTTTGATCTCTGATTAATATTAAAGGAAAAAGAACTGGAATCCACTTTCTTCCCACTCCTTTCCTCAGCTTTATTTAGACAGCTCATTTTCAAGCATGTCATTTGCTCTAGTTCCAATTTAGCCTGTCATCTAAACAAAAACTACTGTTTATAGCCCACTCTTCCGACAGCAGTCTGCAAAAAGGGATTTCATTTTTCATTTTCAGTGAAAAGCCAGAAATTCACTATGCATGACCTGTGAAGCAGAAACAGTAGTAAAAAAATCAGGAACCAGACTGTGCTTTCTCAGAGCCAATGACTGAAATTATCTGAGGTCAACTCATTTTGGGTCTGCTTGTCTTAAGAAGAAAAGGAGGTGCAAGGCTAATAAGCAGGTAAAACTGTCAAGGAGCAGGACATCTAATCTCTTTCCTGAGCATCCCAGCCTTGATCAGGGAAGACAGCCCATCCATTTAACAACAGATCTATTGAATTTGCGTCAGGGTGCCTACTAAACGCCTCAGAGCAGCAAGACTGGTATTTTCAGAAATCTCCAGCTATTTTTCACTCTGGAAAGTGGGAACTTAGGGCTTTGTTACAGGACAACAGCTGTAAAAATGAGAGTCTTACAGAGACTCATGCCACAATTTAAGTCTGGGCATAAAAACTGTGTCAGATTGTCCACAGTTAATTTAGTGCAGAAGTTAGCCAGAAGTTAAACCTAAGGTGGCTGGAGATTTTGCTGAAGAATGGCACCCTGGAACAGGGGAATGGCTTCTGGGAAAGGCTGGGAGGAGGAAGGTTCTCTGGCCACAGTCACGTTTTCCAGGATCGCACTTACTGCCTCTGCACACAGTGGTCACATGCAACCAGCATGCTGTGCTGGGCAGCAGCATCTGCAGCATCCTGACAGGGCTGTTCCTGCACTGCGTATGCTGTTTCCACTGTGTTTGCTGTATTCACCCAAACCAGACATTGTATCCGGCTGCGTCTGTTTGAAGACAGTGAAAGATTGGAAATGACTGCCTCAACAGGGGAACACTTCTGTGACAGAGAAAATAACCAGCTCCAATCCAAAACCCAAGGGAACAGCTCTGAAAATAATATGAGATGAAAGCCCAAAGTCAGGTTCTGTCTGCAGTTCTAGTATCACTGCAATATCAAGACTCCACACACAACTTAGAAGGAAGAAGCTAACTCATTTCTGTTTTGAATCTCTCTTTAAAATTAGGTGATGCAACTTGGTGCTTTGTTCTTGGGTATCATGCCACTCTTGTAGGAAAAATCATGTTTAAAATCAGACCTGTTTCATACTGCATTTGTAGTAGACACTAACCCATTCTTACCCTTCATGATAAGGGGGCTTTTGATGGAGGATTGTTTTACTACAGTTGCTGAAATTTTCTGTGCTGCCAGTCACAGCAGTCCTCTCTATCATAGCTACCAAAGTAGCACAGATATTCTCCAAAAGAGCTTGCCTCTTGCTCTCAGAGGTCTTTATATTACCAAGGCATAAAGCAAATCAACATTTCTGCCCCATCTCAACAATGCTGTTTGCTGACTGTCCGCAAACTGATGTGATACAGAAATGATTCTGTATGCATTATGAGAGAACAAAATGAGGGCACCAGGGACTCTTCTCCTGCAACTGTACAGAGATCAGGGCTAAATATCTATGTCTGATCTTCTATTCTCTGATCCTGTTCTGTTTCTGTCCGTGGAGAACACGTCAACGACTGGTTGGATGATCACTGAGAGCCAAAGTCCTGGCTTCAGCTTAGGGCCAGGCTGGCTCACACTGCTCTGAAATACATCCAATACTGTAGCTGCTGGAACGAGATAAGCCTCCCAAGATCTCCATGAGTAATTGCAAAATTAGGTTAGAATGAGGAAATATATTACAAAGATGATAGCTGATTGGTGTAATAATGACCTGTCTCCAAGAGAGTGCAATAAGCACTAATTACGTTGGATTAAAATGGATTTTTACAGCTATACTTCACAGCAGTGTTAGAGAGCTGGATAACATATCAAAGGGCAATTAAATCCACCTTCCTCTCTAGCTCCAAGGCATGTTCAAGCATACCTATCTTCTTCGTGGTAGATATTTCCCTGTCTGTAAGAGCTCTTTCAAATGATGGAGGACTGTAGAGTTTCCTTAGGACAGGCGTGAAATTCAACCCTACAGAACGGAGCTTGAAACAATCACCAATTATCATGACAGAAGGTGGTCTTGAGTATTCTCATGGGACAGAACTGACCTTTCTGAAAACCCTTCCAAGATGCAGAGCCTCATTTATTTATGATGAGTTAGTGAGCTGCTCCACTAGCAAACACAGAAGAAAGAAAAACCCTCTCACTGTTCCAGTGTTTCTTATTACATCAAGATGTATTTATCTGACCCATATGTTGATTGCAAAGCTGAAGACTGTGGAGATACAGGAGGAATATAGAAAATAATATTGGTTTTATTTACATTAATATTATTTTAATAATTGTAGTCATAATCAACAACCTATGTCTTTTGGATTCTCTATTTTTTTATTTTCACCTATTGTCTCATAAATATAAAGTCTTCATACAGAATCTCATGGTTAGTAAGAAGCAGAAAAGTAAAGAGACTCCAGACTCCAGAACATACGTAATGGGACTAAAAGTCAACTTGACTATATGCATTTTGAAAGTCTCAAAATCCCCTTTCATTGATTATGTTTTAATATGTTTATGAGTCATGACAACTCTTCAACATGCAACTAAAATGAGGTTTTTCTAATGAGTTTTACCAAAATAAATGGGTTTGTGGGCCTTTCAAAGGCTACCTGGGAACCACAAAATATTCTCTCACAGAGGAATTAGCTTTACTGCAAAGCCCTGAGCAGCAGTTTGAGAATGGCTCTGTCACACAGATTCATGCAGTTTTACCAGAATTAATCATAAGACTTGCATCAGTGTTACCCGCTGTAGTAATATTCGTAAGTGAACACATTAAATACTGAAGAGACACAACAATACCATAACAGGGATTGGATAAAATTAAACTAGAATATGCTAGAGGATGTGGAAAACAGGAGCTCTGATGCACTGGCAGATGTCTAGATCAAGAATGAAAAATGTTTGCCTCCAGGTTTGTCCAAGAGTAAGTTAATTTGAACAAATATGATGCTGAAAATGTGAGATTTAACCTCTCACAAGTCTAAATCAAATACTCAGATAATCTCTACCACCACCTTCATGAGCTGTAGCTGATAGCAATAAAATAAATCCTTGTTTACCATTCTGTTAATCACATCTGACATGTCTTACTTGAATCATGTTTAATTTGATCAACTGTTCCAATTTTGAGTACTGATGCCAACACGCATGCAGGAGAGACACAGGCACCCACTGAAAAGGCTCTAAATCCTCTGTGTTAGAGAAGTTAGACTCTCTGTTAGAGAATGCAATCTCTTTGCTAAGCGTGGCAGTTCATCTTCAAAAAATGTAGCTAAGAAAAAAATAATGCTGCTCCACTTACATTCCAGTCTATAGAAACAAAGAAAGGGTGACGTTTAATTTCTTCCACTCCATCAAATCCAGCACCTGAGAAGAAAAGGAAAGATCCAAAATAAGTCATGCTTATAAGACAGCAGCATGACATCTCTTCTCCAGTCTCCCTCCCGATCCCCACCTTTCTTCTGACAAAGTGAGAGTCCCCACCTAAACATTTCTTCTAGTCAAGAAATCCTGAATGGTGCAACTGCCATTACAGTATAAACTCCCATAAATACAGAAAAAGGCACTTCATTAATGAAAATTTGATCCCAAGGGTCTTTTACTTTTCTCTAATTGAGGCTGCTGCCAAGGTTTTGGATGAGACAAGGGATTTTAGCCACAGCAGTGCATACACCAGCAAGGTCAGGAAAGGACCCAGGATATCCTGATACTCTGGCAAGGCTCCACCAGTGGCAGCCCTTCTATCCAGGCTGACTTTCAAACCTTGACCAGCTACTGTTCTCCACAGGGAGAGAAAGCTGCACTACAGGCAAGTTTTTTTCCTCCAAACTCAAAGGCCCCAAATGATTTGAGGGAAGACAGGGTTTTAGGTTCCCCCTCTTCAAATACTGTCTTCAAATTCCTGTGAGTACCAAAATCATCACTCTCAGTGTTTATGTTCCCTTCACTATTAAATTTCTGTTACATTTCTGTAGGAAATTTAGGGAAAGTCTTCTGAGATCTGGTAATGAATCTACTTCCTTCACTACTTTTGCCTTATATTTTCACTGAAGACTGGCTTTTTTATTCCTTTAGCTCAATTTATTTGCTTCAGTGCTATTACAGAACCAAACAGGTACTCAGTAAAAATTAAAAAAACCGTCAGAAAGGATTTAGAATGGCATTTTTGGGGTTTATTTGACCTTATTAATAGCACCTTTCATTTTAATTTCAAGGAGAATCAAACTCTGGGAGCAAAGGCTTTGCACTGCAATTCTGCAATCAGTTCCTGAAGGGTACCCATCCTACTTCTTCACAAGGACACTGAGCAACCTTGATTACCAAAAGGATTTGGGATTCATGAGCACCTTGCAAGGGACACTCAGAGGACTCAGCTTTTTATGTATGCAGTATTTGTACTTTGGGAAGATCAGCATTACAAGCAGCTTTACAAAGGCCTTGCCAACTGAAGCTTTTGTAAAATGTGATGTCTGATCTCCTTGTGTACAAGACCATTATCGATGTTTGTCAAAATGCAATGATCAGGAACTGCTTCCCACAGCCTGCTTAACATTCACTGATGAATGGATATGGCAAGCAAACACTTTGTAAACATAACATGCAGGATTGTCTGTCAGGCCTGCTGGAAAACAGCAAAGAGGGATCATCTCCTGATTAACTCCCCATCCCAGTAACCCTTCAGTATGGGCAAACACAAGCAATGCACATGAGGGTAAAGAATCCTAGCCTGCCATACAAAATTATGTGCTCAGAGGTGATCAGCCCTGCTGAGGAGTCTGTAGGTTATGACAGACAGACATTTCTAGGCAAACACAACATGGAATCAAACCTTAGAAAAAGAGAGAGGACAAAAGGGACAATATCATTGCACTGTCACTGTGTAAATCTGCTGCATTCCTGCAACTGGAGTACGGATTGTAGCTGACACACCCCCCTGTAAAAGGGTATACTTATTAAAGTTAGGAAAAATCAAAGAAAGTCAACAAGGAATGTTATGGAATGACTGAGGAATATTACGGAATGATGAGTAACTCAGGACTTTTCAGCCTGGAAACAGATGACCAAAGAAGTACACAATAGATCAAATAAATGATGCTAGCAGGAATCAGGTTCAGAAGAACCTGAAGATGTTTCCTCAGGAAACAGACATCTGTGTGATGTGGAATTACTTGGAAAAGATGATGTGGTGCAAAATACTTATATGGGTTCATGGGGAGGCCAGGGAAGTCTGTTGAAAAGCAATCTGTTGAAGATTACTTCATCGACAAACCACAAGAGTTTCAGGAAACACCCTGCTTGACCTTAAAGCAGGAATGGGGTAGGAGAAAATTTGGGTGAAGCAACACATATGTTGATCCTGTTCTTACATGCCCCTAGGCAGTTGCTTATGGCCCATGGGTACTGAAAAAGACAATAATAAGGCCTAGAAAAAGACTTGTTCTATGGCTTCCCTAGCATATTTTTGTTCAATGTACAGTCTGAAATTTGAAAGATTCCCTTGGCAGATTCATTCTGATTTTAGCAATGCCAACAGAAACACAAAACCAATAGAGTTACTCTGAAGAGAATTACATTAAGCAAATCTTCAGAAAAGAAACATCTGTGAAAAATGCTTTGAGTGGAGTGGTGGTGACTGGAAACTGCCATGTGCAGTAAATGTTCTTTACCACATCAGGATGAAACCCAAGTGCCAGTCTGATTTTTGCAGGACTGGCATAAGTGCTCAGACACTGTAAGACACTAGTAGCATATCCTAGACTGAGGATAATTGCTAATGCCTTCAGTTTTCTCCACTCCACCCCTTCCCCACTACTTCTCTTTCCCTCTTGCTTAGGATAATGGATACATCATTGTGTGTTGGGAATGACATGCTTTTTTTCAGACCATCTATTTCAAAGCCACACTTTGCTACTGTTATTGTTCCTTTTTCCACAAACCCACAGGAATAAGAACTGAGAAAAAAGTACACCCACAGCTACTTCTCTTAGTGGGGGGCTGCAGTGTTCAGTGAGAAACCCGAGCATGTAGTTGAGGCAGGCATTTGTTCAAAAAATTTTCATTTCCCAGTTGGGGCCACCTCAGAAGGAATATTTGTTAAGTGCAAGGGCTTAATATATTAAAGAAATTTAGGATAGTAATAGCCTAATTTTGCAAAGAGTGGATGACTTCCAATTCTTAGCAACTGATTTTATGCTATGGAGAAGGTTCAGGACTTCCTGCGGTTTCTATTCCCTGACCTTCCGTGCCATAAGACCTGCTGGTGTAGCCCAAAACTCCTTCTTGGATTGCGTGCTGTGGCTGCAGGCAGCAGCGTGTGGCCTGGTGCCCTCCTCAGCTGGAGGAGGGAATTGGCCCAAGGGTGCATTCAGGAACAGCTCTGGGAGCCAGAACAGCCCTGACCCTGCTGTAAAAGTCCATGGGAGACAGGAGGCATCTGTGCTTATGCTGGAGTCTCTCTGGATTTGCTCAGTGTGTTTCAGCCATTCATCTACCATCTGCAAATCTACAGGGGTACTGAAAAGAGATGTGCTTTCATGGAGAGAAGAAAAGCTCTGTAGAGGTCATGACTGGAAAGGCCTGCTTCATGGAGATGGACATTTCTTGGCAGAGAGATGGGTATTCAGCAAACAGCACACTGCATGACCACAAACCTTTCACCTTCCCCAAGGTTTCTAGTGAGTTTGGGTTTTTTAACTTCACTTCAATGTCAATTTAGCAGTAAGACCTATCAGTCATGAATAACCAGCACAACCAAACCTATTGCCTGCAAATAGTCTTGTGTGCCGTCCAGTCCCACAAGGTCCAAGAAGATAAATAATTCTTTCAGATCAAACTGCCAGTTTAAACACATTATAGAGTGCAGACATTTATATAAAAGCAGCCTCACATTAGTGAGAACTTAATTATCTAAGTTTTATGCCCGTAATAAAAGTGCCTGCAAACAGTAAGAGTAGAATGTTTTATTTTTAATTGGCTTTGATTATTGAATCATTATGGACAACATGAGCCTTTAAATACTAAGTGGGAGAAAGGAGACCTTTGAAATTTGAAAGTTGATTATGTGGATATTCAAATTCACCAGAAAGTGTTTCCAGAATTTTAGCTTCAGATAATAAAATTTTAGTGTCTCCACAGCTTAAAAATCCTTTTAGTGAGCTAGATTTTTTGAAGTATTTTTCTAAGGTTTACAAGAAATCTTTAGAGTCATTCTGACAAAGGTGAAAGCTGGTTTTTTTTTAACTCATTATCTTATAAAGGTAAACCCCAAAGTTTTTATGTGTCAAAGCAGAATGTATCTTCCCTGAGAACATGGGATTAAGAAAATAGTAATGATTTCCTTGGATTTTACTCTCAGCCTATTGGCATATGCTTTTATTTTAAACTTTCTTGGCCAAGTTTCTAAATTATAAGGATTCAGGACACCTTACACTGCTCAGCAGCATACGGAGTTTGTTTAACAATATTTTTAATATAAAATAAATTTATATGTGTTTGCTAAATAATCATGTTTAATAATAAATAATTTATTTACCTACCTGAGCAGATCCAGGCCATAGGGCAAGTTCCTTGCCTAAGTTCCTGGCAATGTAATGAACTAACACCTTCATCATAAAGTTTTGCTTCTGAGGTGCTTACTCCTTATTTTCCTGGGTATTCAGTTAGTTTCTTTTAAGAATTTAAAATTATGCTTACCCATAATATGAGATTTGTTGTACTTAGAGCAATAGTACCAAAGCAGAGCTATGCAGACTATTTGTACAGCAAATAGGCTCAGAAAAGAACAGACAGTGTTCAAAACCAGGGATACCAAAGAAACACTTTCCATTCATTAAAAATTTGTCACAAATATTAATATGGGCATCAGACTTAAAAATAGAAGCAGGTACACCAGCAGTACTAAATTTCTTCCTAATCTTGTCTAACTTGCTTCAACCCTAATATTTCTTTCATTAATAATCCAAAGCTTCAAAACAAAGTGTCAAAGCAAAATTTCAGAATACGTCATCAATCTTCTGCTTGTTAAGATACCAAAATCAAATGGCAAAAAGCATCTTTTATCTTGTCAATGTTTAAGATCAGATTTTGGAACCTTCCAGATTTGCAAATTTATGAAACAACGGCTGAAAACAAGTGTTTGATCCATAATATGGTTCATTTATTTTAGCATGCTTCATTAATTTTCCAAAGATTTTTCAAAACTATGTCTAAGCCTACTTTTCTTTTAATATTATTATTCTTTTTCCAGAAAAAGCTAAAACCCAGAAGGTTGAAGCAGTCCTTTTATCTACTGACTTCTGTTCAGTATTTAGGCCAACTATTCAAGCTTTTCTTCTTTTGTTATCAACAGGTCCCTTTCCATCTTCCTTTGTGCTGATTCTCAATCAGTTAAAACAGAGAGTGCCTTCAAGAGCTTTCCACTACTATCCCTGAAATGTTAAGATCTTTTTTACTGTTACTCTTTTAGATTTTGCCTCCTTGGATGTTTGTGGTACAAATAATTTCTTTCTTTCTTTTTTCTTTTTTTCCTCCAAGCCTTCCCAGTTTTTCAGTAAACCTCAGGTTTTAAAACCTTGACCCCTAGCAATTCCCCATTATTAACATATGAGGGCTAGAATTGTTAAGGCTAAAACTAAGTTTTAGTTAGTAGTTTTTTATTTAAGGACAGAGACTCCCACTGACTTCACTGCAACTTCATTTTGGATGGATAGCAACTTGTGGGAAGCCACAAAACAAGCAGAGCAGAATAAAACCAAGAGACAGAGACAGGGAGGAAACAGCAGAAAGAAAGAGGCATGGAGTAGGAAAAAGTTCATATTTGGTGCAGAACCTAATTTTTCTGAACAGATATTAAATCTAGAAATCCTGATACTCTGTTTTTTCCAGTGTAAAACAAATTGCTTGAGAGCAATTGAACCCTGATGAGAAAATGTGTTTTTCTGCTCTCGTGTTCACAGTGTATCAGACTACAAAGCCACCACTCAGATCAGGAGGTAGAAGCAAGGGGAGGGCATTCCCTCTGCAGGGCATGTGGGATCCCCCTGGTAGGAGAGGGGCCACAGTGGCACGCTGCAGGACTGGGTCCCCCCTGTCACCCAGCCCCGTGCTTGACTGGCTTGTCCCCTCATCCCTGTGGGGAACAACGAAAAAATATGCAGTGGAAATCATGCCATAGGCATTGTCCATGACCTCATCAAATGCAATTAATTTCTCAGTAAAACCCGTAAACAAAGGTACAGATGGCATAAGATACATTATCCAATATACACTTGTAGTTTATCACAATCTAAACAAGATTATTAACAAAGGGTGAAGAAACATTAGTAAAAAGGAGATGCTGTATTTGGGTAATAAAGAATGAAGTCTACTCTAAGACTGACCCCAGCTAACAGAACTGAGGCAGGATTGAAATGCATTTGAGAATGGGAGAGATGAAACTTCAGATTTGCAGCCAAAATATACAGATTTTAAACTACACTTGTTTCTCAGTCCCCTCTATTATCATACACAGCACTTACCTTAAATCATTCATAAAAGCTGGCGGTCTACACACCCTCTTTACCAAAAAAATTAAATACTAATTAGTATCATGTTTGAGATTTCAATGCTTTGCCTGTGCTCCTTAAAATTTCTCTAGTGATGCTGAAGGTTCACTATGCCCTGGGAAGAAATGCAAAACGCCACCTAATGAAGAGGATAACCATGAGAAAAGATGAGCTGAGAGAGACGACCACCAGCCGACAATGCAGGGAGCACATAACAAATGCCGTGACCCAAGGCACACGTACCTAATCTGTTGGAGGGGTTCCTTTTGAAGAGGGCTCGCAGCAGGCTCTGCGCTTCTATACTCAAGAACTGCGGCATTCCCAGCTTGGCTCTGAAAGAACACAACACTTGAAAAGAAAATAGATTTTTCAAACTTTTTTTCCATCCCACTGTGGCTGAAACAGTGGAATTGCAGTACTCAGGATAGGCAGACACATGAAATCAGTGACCAAAGGCTACGGAAGCATAGTGCAATACAGAGAACCTGATCTTATTCTACTGAATATAAGGAAGGTTTTACCACTGACTTCGCTAGAGGCAGAGCAGATCTAATGAATCTCATAAAGATTTTGCAACCTAAATAGGTATTTTCCTACAGAATTTTTTTCACTTTTTTAGTTTGCTGGAATAAATTTGGGTATCAAGAGGAATTTAAACAATCAAACTTAATGAAAAAACATATACTAAACTTCATACCATTCAAAGGGAATAAAACTTTTCTCTTGGCCATTCACCGCTACAGAAAAAAAATATAATACTGAGCAAGGCTAAGCTTCAAGAACTTTTGTCTGCATTTAACATTAAACGAATGCGACATTGCAAAGGAAAATATTTGAAACTTGGCAACTACAAAATAAAAGATTTCCTCCAGAAATCTGACTTTGCTGCATTTTGTGGATACTGACATTACCACAAAAAGTAAGATAAATTTCTTTTGTAAGGCCCTCTCAGTAATTCACTTCCTACTATTTATTCTGAAGGCAATTTTAAACACAGGCATCACCTATGTGTGCCTTACTAAATTCACGCCTTGCATAGCTTTGAAAAGTTCATTTTGCACATTATTATTGTCTACCCTTCACATACTCGGGCCCTATGGCGTCTCCAGAGGGTAGAGTTAACTCACAGTTAGAAGAATGAAAGCAGTTTTGATACTCACTTGAGAATGAGTGCCATTGTCTCCTTTCTGTCTTTTCCCTGGAAGGGTAATGATCCCGTCAGCATCTCAAACTGTGGAGTAGCAACAAAACCGTAAATTAAATGTGCATTGGGACAGTCTGCATGGCTGAAAGACATCACATCCATCTTCTATTTCCAACACAACTGAAAACTTGAGGAAAAGAAATGATCCAACTAGCTGTGCTTCCGAAAAAAATGTCACAGCTATTCCGGATGATTGTTCCGTTCCAGAGATTTGTTACAAACTGTTTACACTGATACTTGTTGACAAATTTTGGTATGTTTGGGAAGAAGTATCATATGTGCTGTTTCCTCCAGCACCTGTTCTATGACCAGTGCTGGAAATGAGGTATTTGGCTGGTGGGACCCTTAGCCTGCATGGGTATGGCCGCTCTTAGGTGTTTGGCATGAACTACCATGAACGGAAAATGGATTCAACAATGCCACTCCCCATCTTTTCAGGCTGAGTCAAACCACCTTTTTGTATATTGGTACCACTTAGAGATGCCTCCACTATACTTTGCAGGAGAAACAAGCCTAAACCCCACATTCTCAAGGCTTTTGAGTGTGCTTTTTCTCTCCTGCTTTGGTTCCTCTCACTCTAACACTCAAGTGATGAATCTCACAAGTGTCAAATTTAACTGAACCCAAATCTCAAGGCAAATTCAACAATCATCTTCAATTATTTGCCTAACTCATGTGTTGAAATATCAATCAGTTATGGTTCCTTTGAGACAGATTAGTGCTTTCAGTAAATTTGACAGGATTTTCCTATCTTTAAGAAGGAAAAAACCCCAGCAAAACCCCAGCCAAAGAAGCTTGCCTAACTTGGATTCAATACCAGGTCTTTCACACAGCTCTTACCATGGTGTTTTATGGAGTGGCAGCTGCTTTCTCTGACTAAGGGAGGCTGAAGGCTGTGCATCACCAAATATAAAGACACCAAGAACATAATTCAGCTTGGAAACAGAGGAGAACAGTGTCCATTGAGGGTAACATGAACTGTTACTTATGTCTGTCACCCAGGCTTTGGATCTCTTCTACTACAATAATCTAATTAATTAGATTAATGAATCAGTAATTAATACTCATTGCTATAATGAGATACCTGTTAAAGTAGGAAAGACTCTTCAAGCCTTTTTTGTAGTTTTTGTGCCTTATCCTACAAGAAACCACAGTGCTCTCAGAAAGCTCTTTGTCCTAAGAAGGATCCTTTCATTACCAAAACTTGTGTCAGACTGCCCCACAGCCCGACTCTTCCTTTTTACCAGATTAAATACAGATACACCATAAGAAAAATACAGAAAACAGAAGAAAACTAATGGTGAAACTGCTATGCTAATTTTGAGAGACGGGCAGAGATGTTTAGAAGCCAGATAGCTAATTGAATATAGCTAATTGAAGGATTAATCTTCATTAGTAACAGATTATCTCAAGGCACTTAAACTCACAGTAGAAACAGAAAAAAAAAAGCTTTAAAAAATGCATATGGCTGACAAATATAAACAAGATTTGGAAAAAACAAATGTATTAACTTCTGCTTGGGTTAGGAGAGGCAAGAAAAAAGCTGCCTGGTAGAGCTGGAGGAAAGCAGCTTGCCTTCTACAAAGAAACGTAATGGGGGAGAATTTTTAAACCCGCATAGATGACACTGGAGCTTAAATACCATTTTCAAAGTAATTCTGACCTACTAGAGCCTTAGTCCTGATGAAAGTGTTCAGATATACTGGGAATGAGGGGCAGAGAACATTGCTTCCCAGGGCAGCAGCGGAAATGGTACAGATTGTACCAAACCCTCCTCATGATTTCTAGAGCGTTTATGCTCATGGTAAGTACCTAATGTTCACTTACGCTTGCTCCTGTTACTTCGTTGTCATAATAAATCTAATTTAGAGGCACCACAGTGGCTGCTACATCTCATTTATACTGGCATAAATGGGCTCGACACTGCTGATGCAGGTGATACAGATATAAGCAACTGCTTGGTCAGTGACTACATGGGAAGGGACTGTAGTTCCCACCCACCCCAATATCCCAGGAATACCTGCAAATGCACCATGGCTGCAAGGGACGGAAAACAGAAGGAAGAAATTTGGAAGAAATTTAAGCTGCAGGAGGGAGCAGGGAGAATGGCTGTCCTGGAAGCTGCAGGGAATATTTACTGTGCTGCTGTAATGGCCAGCACTTTGTTACCACGTCTCCAACTGCACAGGCCTAATGTTGAGATTAATTCGGGTTCAGAAGAAATGCACTTAACATCAATATTTAAAGTGAAAGGCAGCCACATAAGTTAAATGTATCAGAGCTTTTTACTTCAAGGAACTTAGCTAAGCAGCATCTGTAAGAAAGCATTAGTTTCTCAATTACAGTCCTGACTAAATGTGTTGAAGGTTAAAAATGAAAGAACAAGACTGTAAAAAATATTGAAATAGTTCATCTCATCAGTTAAAGCTATCATTTCACTGCACAATGACCTGTCTTCCTGCTTACTTTTTCAAAAAAACCAAAAATCTTACTAAACCTGAACATCAAAACAGAAGCGAGAACATGCTGCCTACACTCTTGCACATAAATACAGAGCTGTACGGGCCACAGCAGGTTGACAAGAAGCTGAGCCTAGGGGTGAATGAACTCTGCATTTTTGTCTATTATTTTTGTCTATTAAGGCGGTCCCAGTGGTTTTGCTGGGAGTCTCAATTTTCAGTCCCCCCACTGCCCCATCTGTATAAACCATCTGTTTGCTCCTTCCTTCCCACCGATTCACTTCCTGGGTGTTTTGGAGGGCAATCTCCCGTTAAGACAGTACTTCAGAAGGCTGCACCTCCCTCCAACCTTGACTTCCTTTCTGTACTAAAGTGCAAGAAGGCAAATATTCTTTGTTCCAGTTCAGCTGCCTATTAAGAGAACCACGGAATTAGGCTTAATGAGAAGGGACCTCTGGAGTCACATAGTCCAACCCCTGCTGAGGTCTCAATAAACTATGCAGTGCTTCCTTTCTCTGGTTTTCAGGGTAGTCTCCAATTTCAGTAGGCAAAACATGAGCACTTCCCAGAAGATACACATGCGGGAAGACCTTGGAAAAGAGTGCTGCACTTCCTGAGGAAATGGATTCAAGAAGTGATCCAGGAAGGTCACTGGGGAAGATAATGAAGGAGAAAAAATCCTCAGCCTGGGTAACTACCATATGAATCTTCCTAAAAGATGGAATGAGAGCAGGCTGTGCAAACTACCTCAGCCCAAGTCTGCTGTAGTATTGTGAACGTAGGATAAAACTCAAGAGTTGCAAGAAACTTGATACCACTCAGCTTTCGAAAGTAGAGAGAGCCACTCTCATCAGAACTGCCAGGTTCTCCTCTCAACACTTCCAGTCATTTTTCAGGTATCTGAGAACTGTTCAAGCACTCAGTTTAATAATTTGCAAAATGCATTAAATACTTTTCATTATGTTCTGAGTGTGAAACATAATGAATTACTGCTTGCAAAGGGCTGAATCCCTTAACACAGCAGAAAGCATAAACACTGAAGATTATGTTCATGAAGACCATCTCTTGCACTGGGAATAAAACAAGTGTTAAGATGGGATTTTATAAAAGAAGATCGTAATGCTTTGATGTCTTGTATTGATTTTTCCAATGCTACTGTATAGTTACTACAAAGTTAGTACAGAGCAGAATACTTTGGATACCAAAGGGACACTTCCTTTTCTTGAGAAGACTTCACTACTTGCTGACATACATGATCACATTTCTTCTTGTTTGGGACTGCCTACCAAGTCCTCACAGCCATTTGTCTAATTATATTTCCCTCTCTGCTCACATGACTCTCAAAGGTGTACAGTGTTTTTTTCCTGAACTGAAAGAGATAAAAACTTCCATAAGGTCTGTGACCTTGTAAATCAGCTGGCAGGATGAACTACAAAAGCACTGTTTTGTGAGGCCTTCCAAGAGATTTGTACATGTTAGATCATGCAGACCAGTTTATCTGGGCTTCAGAGATGGTAGTGTAGGCATCAAGACTCTTGAAGTGCAGCTGAGAAGGTATTATTTACATATCCAACTGTTTAACAATTTAGGCCAAACACTTGTTCATGAAGATCTCTTGATGCAAAGCTTCTGCAGAGTACATCCTATCAAAAATCTCCAAAGCAGTAAGATACAGAAAGGCAAAAAATGAAAACTGTCTGGTCATGATAAACCACGTAAATTCACTAGCACAAACCGTAATTGGGTTTTAGCAGTCATCACCATATATTTAAGGCAAAGCAGGGGCTGTCTTCTGGAATGCTGGAAAGGGCGAATTTCAAGATTTGTATAACCATACCTATTGACATACAGTAAGCTACCATAAAACAATTCAAATAAACTGAGCAGCAAACAAACAGAGCAGGTAACAGTTTCATTTGTGTGGCCTGTGCCAAAGACCTAGCTGGTAGTAAATGAAGTTTTACTGCTGTTGACAGTGAAACTCCTGGTGAATAGCAATTCATGAAATAATTAACGTAATTAGTTAGTAAGACCAGAATTTAGTAATTTTTAGACAAGTTTGTTTCGCTATTAATAATCACAACATGCCACATTTAAGGAGTCTGCAAGGACCACTCAGTTTGATTCTAGTCTGTGCCCTGGTCAATGCAGGTTGGCAAGAAGCTGCCAGCACAACCCGACTCTTCATACTGAAGCATTAATCCCCCTTCACAGAACAGAACAGAACAGACAAGAGAGTGTTTGGTTGCTAGGATGACGAGGAGGATACAGGCCACGTTATAACTACCTGCCTAATACATTCCTTTTTTTGATAAGAATTTTAGATATTAAAATTACACTACCACATACACTTCTTTTGAATCTATGCGTATTTCATCAACTGGTATATTTTCTTTGTCTATTTTACATCATACTGCGAAGTATTTAGGGAGAAATGCTAATAAATCATTTGAATGCCATTTAATTATCTTCAGTTTTTCAGATAGACAGAAAAACAGCTTTCCTAATAAAACATACAAGTGACAGAACGAGGAGAACAAGGAGAAGAGAGCAGAGTGAAAGACAGCATCAGAAAATCCTCCCACACGTTTAGTGTGTGGAAATATACATTTGTCTGCCCCAACCAGTTAAATGTTGAAAAGGGAAAAAGGTCGAACTGATTGACATATTTTTCTCTAAGATGTCTGGTAACACTTAAAGGCTTAAAGCATTAGCTTGGAGTTTAAAGGGTTTTACTTTCTTTAATTCATCTCCTTTTATAGGGATTCTTATCTTTTCTAATTCTAATATGCTGAATCCTTAGGGGAGGGTTGAAAAGAGCAATGGAAAGAAAAAAAAGAGAAAGCCTAGCATAACCCAGGAAGGAAGTAGTCTGGTTTATTAAGAGTTTATTAGCTGGTGAAAGAAAAACAATCTATACACCAAATGCACCATCATTTAATGGGAGACAAAGAGTGAGCAGACACAGTTATCCTCCAAAACTAAATATATAATAAGAAAGTTAAAGACAGATTCATTCTATGAGACATAACCTATTGATTTTCATGAATAAATGTATATGGTTCAGAAGTGCTGATCATCCATAAATGGATTTGTGGCCACAGGAGATAAGGATGTTCCACTCCTTTTATAATTCAGGCAATATATTACAATACTTATGTAGATTAACTGCTGCCAACCTGCTAGATCAATGATATAGGCCCTCCCCCACCCAAATTTTCACTGCTTTCCACATTGCTTCCTATACTTCCTCTTGTGGCACCAGTTGTCTCCTTTGGGTAAACAAAATTTAAACATATTCTATGGATTTAGGTATATAGTGCAATACAGAGCTACCAAACATAGCCTCCATATCACGGGAAATGGTGCTGTATTAGAAGAGCACATTGCTAATTTCTGCTTCTGCCCTGGTTCTGCAGGGAAGCTGTGACAGCCACAGTGAGGTGCCCTGCGAGCCACAGCTGCCTGGTGGTGGCCATGCCCCGAGCACAGGGTAGACCTGCAGTTGCACACTTCAGGAGAGAGCAGCACCACCTCTGTTACCTGAACATACCCCTGTGAGAGTAGCAGATGCCTGGTGTCCTGGTGTCTGGGCTCAAGGGACAGAACCATGCTCAATAGAACAATGCTGCGAGTATCTGCTTCCAAAAACTAACAGTGTTCACACAGCCTCTAAAAGAATCACAGTGTCACAAATCAACTTCTTGATTTTCACCTATGTCAGCAACACTAGCACACAGGCTGAAGAGGCTGGAGGGATGCAGGTTAGCATCTGAACATGTAATTTTAGAAGGTCGGCTTAAGGAGAGTGCAATACCCCCTGAAAAAACTTTCCCGATTCTGCAATTTTTATCTGAGGGATCTGATCCCTCCTACAGCCACCCCTCCAACAAAGAAGCAGAATTTTTGCATTACCATGAGCACGCCAAAGGACCACCAGTCAGCACTCTGCGTGTGCCCTCGCCGGTTGACCACCTCTGGGGCCATGTACTCTATTGTCCCACAGAATGAGTACGCTCTCTTGTCATGGTCGATGGCTTCTTTACTCAGACCAAAATCTACATAAATTGAAGCAGAAAGACTTGTCAGGTCTCTAAAAATTATGATTTATGCTTTTGCTCACTTAAATTGTTTGAAAAAACCACACCAACCAGCTGGAGAAGCGCCCTTCTGTCCGTGTGCAGAAAGAGGCCACAGGCACGCGTGTGCTGAAGCCCTGCCTACATGGAGTGCCTGGCTGGCACTTGTAATACGCCCTGAAAGTAGGCACATCATTCTCTTTGTTCAGAATGAGGTTCTGGCCCAAGGCAGAAGGGAGTTTAAATAAGCAGAAATATACAGTTCAGGTTTGGTGGACATAATGCTAGTGAGGATTCTTGCGCAGCTAACCAAAGTATTAGGAATAATAATCCCAGATTACACCAGTGAAAAGGCTGGATAGATAGTGCCTCTAGTATAGCAAAAGGATGTCTTTCCAGCCATCCTCTGCCTGGATTAAATAGTCATATTGGAAGCATCCTTCCATCCACAGTGGTAGGCAGCCAAACCTGCCTGCTTCACATCAGTCAAGAGCACGATTTTACCAAGAAAATGCTATGTTCTCCATGTGCTGTGCAGCACGGGGGTTTGACAATTTGACAGAGAAGCCAAACACTCAAACTCTTCTGGCTTCTAGTTTTTGTAAGCAAACTACTTCCAACCAAAGAGCAGGATGCACAGAGTATACTGCAGAAAAAAAAATAACAGCTTATAGGCATGAAGTTTTCTGTTCCTCACATACCTGTTATCTTAATGTGACCCTCTTCATCAAGAAGAATGCTATAAAGCAAAAAAGAAACATTCATTCAATAGCCAGGCACAGAGCGCAGTTAAAAAACACGAATAAAAAATATTTAAGTCAGGTAAGGAGATACGCAAGATTCAAAACTCATGTAAACAAACCCTTAGTGGATTCTATGGCTCCAGAGAGAAAAATGAACCTCAAAGGTTTGTCTAATCTCATGTCTGAAGCATGCACAGCCTGAGGCAGTTCCATGAGGAGCCTTGTCCTTGCTCCATAGGATGTTCAAGGTGCGCATGCAAACAGAGCTCACAAGGAACAGCGTGTTCAAAGCCAACAACTGCAGAGTATATGCTCCCAGCAGGAGAAGGAGCTGCAGGTTTCCTGTTCTTGTCATAATAAAGGGCAATCACACAAATAATCAAGGCTTGGACTCACTGGACCTAAAATGAAGTTCAAAGGTTCACGCTGAAGTAGTAAAACTCATCATAGAGCACAGTGACCAGTCACAGCCTAACTGCATGGATTTCAGCCTCTGCTTATTTTTTCTGCCCAGAGCACAGATGAAAATTCAGCCTGGAAGCCAAATTCAAGTGTTCTCATATTTGCCACCTGCCAACATATTTTCTCCTCACAAAGGCACTCCAACATTTCTGTAGTTCACAAAAAGCAGTGCTAGTTTTTGTGCAAACAAGAAGGAACACTGAATTTGAAAAATAATGATTTTGGTAAATAAAAACTGACATAGTAATGAAGGTGGTCTTTCTTTAGTCCCAGCTAGACTTAGTATATTTCTCTTTTCAAAATGATCTGGGGTGGTGCCAGCTATTTTTATATTCCTTTTCTCTTAGAGAATCGCTTTAATCCAATTATTCAGGAAGAAAATAGGACAGAAGTGAATCAAATATAATGGGCTATACTTTTGTGAAAAGTTGTGTCTCAACTGAAACATAATTGAAAAAAGATGCTCTTCTGTCACCATTTATGTGTTTAGAAAAAGCTGTTGTGCAACTCATCCGAGGCCAGCAGCTAAGTCAGTACTATGTGTCCGGTAATTAAAGCCTTTTCTTCTTGATAAAAGCATCTTACCTTTGTTCTTTCTCAACAGTTTTCTTGAACACATAGTTTTTCTAGTACCAGTCTATAACATGCATGTTTAAATGTATTTTTGTGACTGCAACCCCTAAACCTTCAGAAGAGAACAGAATAAAACAACTGCCAGTGTGGAAGTGAGCATGAATGTATGAACTCCCCAGATTTGGATCTGGAAAAATAGCAAGGGTAAACAGAGCTCACAAATCACCCAAAAATTTACCCCACACCCAGGAAGCCCCTGTGAATAACAACACAATTCAAAGGTTGTGGGAATTTCCCCAGAAACACTGATTTTATATTTAATGGATTTTAAATTTCGTAATTTCCTATTGAAAATCCATGCTGCTTCTGTCTGTATACAAGGTATGTTTCCCGTACCTCTGCCCTGATTAGAAGGTTCACACCTTATCCTCATTAAAGGCATGGAGGCAACACCAACACAGCCATCAGACTGATAACACTGCCTGAGTTTGAGTCAGAAACATAGAGAAACTCTTCTCACACTGAGTGTTTGCATGAGCAGCAAAATGAATAGATCCTGGCTTCCAATGGATGCGTATCCTATATCCCTTAAAAAGTGATCTACAGTTCCCTCCTCCATCTCATGTTCCCTACCCACGCTTATACCATGGCCTCAGCTGCTGGCAGCTTCCTCTGTGGCCCCTGGTAGCACCCTTTGGACATCTGGGTGTTTCCACATTTGCCATCTGGCAGCACAAATGATGCTACAGTTACTAAGTGAAGATTATATTTCATGTAAAAAGAAAACAATATGCTAATAGTGAGAAGAAAAAAAAGGCAACTGTTGCACTGAATTAGAGTGAAATTAAGAAGAAAAGAACAAAGTACCTGCTTCTAAGAACGCAAATTACAACAACAAATAGTTGTGACTGTAGAAACAAACTTATTATCTGATCATACTTCGTACTTTTTATCTTTATCACTTTACAGTTCCTTTTTATGCCACAATATCCATGTTAGACATTGAATTGTGACAATCACAATTACTTTAGCTATGGTTTTTAGGATACACTACTCCGCAATAAGATAGTATTATTCTCTGGAAGGGAAAAAACAACCAGAAGTTCTTAATGTGATTCAGGCTTTAGAATAATCTTTCATCTAAATTAATGTTTTGAAATTATAAAACCCATAAAAAGTAGACTTCTTTTAAATGCTAAACTAGGTTACAATCCCACTGAGTGATAACCTTCAGCTAGGAGTTTTTTTCATTTTATTTTCTCAGTCTAAGGCTTGAGTGCTTTTACAGGATACTGTCATTGTCAACCTTCTCTTCAAAGCAGTAACAACAGTTATTAGGTGAAAAATATACCAACACCATAAATAAGCAAACTATACATAGGCTTGGAACAAAAAATGCCACAAAATGAGGGTGTCTCAGAGAAGAGGAGACTGAGGGGAGACCTCATTGCAGTTCACAGCTTTCTGAAGAGGCGAAGAGGAGGGGCAGGCACTGATCTCTTCTCTGTGGTGACCGGTGATGGGCCCGAGGTATATGCTGGATATTAGGAAAAAGTTCTTCACCCAGAGGTTGGTTTAGCACTGGAACAGGCTCCCCAGGGATGTGGTCACAGCACCAGCCTGACAGAGCTCAAGAAATGTTTGGACAATACTCTCAGACACGTGGTGTGACTCCTGGGGTTGTCTTGGCGATATTCTATTATTCTATGACTGAACATTTTTGCATCAGGATCATCCCACAAACATTCAAACTGCTTTCACTGACCTCAGTTTAAAAGTACGCCTTGAGAAAATAAAGGCTGGAACTCTCCATGCTAGAGGCTGGAGCTAAATTGGTAGCAGCAGAATGACATAGTCCAAGTTACGGGAGAAGCCTCATAGTACAGCTAGGACTGCAAACTCCATGTCAGCTTTTCTGCTCCAACTTCACCACAGGGATTCAAGCTTTCCTTAGGGGTTGTTGGCATTGTTTTATATCATGTCTTAAATCAAGGCCTGAACAATTCTCTCCCATTTCTCTCGTTCTTTAATTTTGGTTTTTAGACATGTCTTTTGGGCTTCACTTTGAGCTCCAACATTCCCAAATGAACGTGAAGTTCTGCCAAATCTAATATAGCTGGAACTCTGGGGTTGGTTTACTTTTTTTTTTTTGGATGATCCAAGTTACTTTCTAAGTGAGAGCAGTTTTGCAGAAGATTCAACTCACACTTTATGTTTTTCAGAAACTGTAGCCAAATTTTCAGGTTGGAAATGAAACCTGACACTTTATGAAGAGTGTTTTATTTCATTGCATGTTTTGTTATGAAAGTACCAGATGAAGTAGTCAAATATCTACTGAAGAGATGAAGCTTCTCACAAATTGTCAGTGTTTTGTGACATTTTAGTGTTTGCATGACCCCGTACCTGTCTCACATGACTCCATGCTATCTCACCCTGCTGAATACAAATTCCTTTCTGCTGTAGCTTTGTTGACAACATTAAGTCAAAAAGGGACTGTTAATATCAGTGGAAGCTTTCCGCCACAACCCTTTGTCTTTTACTGATTCTCAGATCTTCCCTCTCTACACAGGGCAGTTACATTCATAAATCAATTGTCATGGTTTGCAACATGTTGCATTAAAAAGTGCTGTTTGTGTTCTCTAGAGTATAGTTCAACATATCAGATGTTATATGAGCTGTTATATGAACTGTCCCTTGTATACACAACTGAGGGCCTTAATACCACTCCTTGTGAACCTAAGCCCCTATGCCAGCACTCAAGGTGCATCTAGGCTCCTGAAAAGAGAAAAGATAAATAACAGTTTTTAGCCTGTCCATTTTCAGATGGTAGAGTTATTTCTAAGTCACTCATACCCTTAAACCAGGGCATAAGAAATAACATATGCATTATATACTACTTTATAATAAGTTCCCATTTTTAAATTTTGGTATATTTACCATATTTAATAGTTTGATTGTGTAGTTCTTAAGTAAAATCGTGCCTCACCATGTAAGGAACTCAATGGCTCTCAGTGTGACTGAACAATATCTTGTCCCACGAGGGATGCCACTGAAATCACCAAGACAACTCAAGGAGAAGAATTTGTCTGCAACAATTCAAGAGAAGTATCTGCTTGTTCTAAACAAGACTTTAACCAGAAAGCTCAATTACTTGTCTTTTTGAAGTAAGTACAGCTGACTTGAGAACAACTCCCAGCTGCACTTGAAATTAACTCATAGCTTTGAATTGTTAACAGGAATTTTTGCCCAGGGAATCTTAAAAAAAAAAAAAGCCAAACTTTAAATTTTAATGTACTGAGGGTTCTTCCAAGTGGTTTGAGCAGTGCTATTTTCTAACTATTTTTTTTTTCATAAACAATTCTAATGAGCTTTATTTTAGCACACTTAGAGAGCTGACAAGCAAACTGAAACCTGTTAGCTGTTACTTCTGGGAACTTCTGAAGAACAGCAAAAGCATTGAACAATGAAAGGTCAAATGCAGTGTCTATCTTTAATAAAGGGGGGAGAGAGAGAGAGAATTCGGAAATTACAAACTAATTAATTTATCTCCAGTTCTGTAAATCTGACAGAGCAGACCTTGTGCTGTAATCATGCTGGCAGGACTGTCCTGAAGACGTGTGTGTGCCATTCTGCACGTTGCACTTCAAAGGCGGGAGGAATCAAGGGAAACCAAAGGGGACTAACGAGAATGATTGAACACCTGTAAAGACTGACTAGTGAGGAAGAGTTCAGTAGCTGGGTTGTTTAGTATATAGAAGAAAGTCTAAGGACAGGGATGTTCTCACTATCCCCTGAGGCTGCTGCTGAGAGCAGAACAAGCAAGCTGGGGCATCTAGGAGGGCAGGCCAAGGAGCAGTGGCCTGCAGTGGCAGCAAAGAAATTTCAAACTAGCTGTAGGAGCAATATTCTAGATGAACAACTGGTGGAGCACTGCCAAGAGGCCTCCTGCGTAGACCACAGGGTCTCCACCAGCTGTTTCAAGCTAGGTTAGCAACACACCTGTAATGGTCTTGATAAATTTGATCCAGCCAGGAGGCAAGGGGAGGATGAGAACATCCTGGGATGGTCCTAATTTTCTTTTATTGTCTTATTTAGAAAGTTATTCTTTCCCACATGCAATTCAAAAATATACCATTGTTTTTCCCCTTGAGAATAATTTTTTTTATTCTGCTGTATCTATTTCTTTAACATAAACCTAAAGTTCCAGTGAAATAATAGGCTGTCATGCTCTGCTGTCCTAGGTGTGACTACACATAGGCTTTGCACTGATAGAGCTATTTTTAGAGGATATTGTTTTCAATCAGAGGCCTTGCTTTATCTCCAGGTATGAACTTCTGGCTCATTTCCTTTCCTATACAACAGTTATACTCATGTAAACTAATTTTATACTATGTCAATTGCATCCAAATAGAACTGTATTACAGTTAATCCATTTAACTGTTCATCAAAGACCACAAACCATATATACAAAAGTTAGAAAATGCCAGAGTGAGGGCTGCCACCTTAAGTTTACACAGTGATCTCACTGTATAAAGGTCTTCAGTTACCTGAGGATACTTTTTCTTTTCTTCCAGAGAAATCCTGTCTCAGTTGGCAGACTGGTAACACTCAAGGAGGGATTTTAGCAGAGCAGTACAGTGAAAGGGATGGCTGGTCTCAGCTCAGACAAAAATACAGAGAAAACTGGATTCCATCTGTACCTTCTCAACATGCTTCTATGTGACAACAACAAATCAGTGACACCTTCCTTCCTTAGATGAGCTCTAATTTCTCGATTCAATGATCCCTGATTTGAAGCACTGCAGCTTGGTCTGCAGAAATATAAAGTGCTCTCATTTGCAACTGGAGTCATTGAGAGATGTTTTTTGAGATGCTAAGTGACACTTCCTGCTGAGAACTCTGAAAAATTCACCTCTCAGTATCTCAAATACAATGAACAGTTTTGACATACACTTAATTTTCTCCTTGGTTTCTAATTTCTTCTAGAGTAAAAAATTACAGCATGTGCCTATAAATGTAACAGCATTGTGACTTATATCTGAATATACAAGCTCATGTCTGGATACCTTCTAATAGCAGATTCATATATCATGTGTTATCTCAAAAATCAGCCTCATCTAACATCAGAGAGAAAAGCAGTGTGCATGGTTCATACTAATGCTTACTAAAATCAAAGTTTAAAACTGAAAACCTGTAATTGGAGTTATTGTATTGCATACATGTTTGTTGATGCTGAATGGATAAAACATCAATTCAGAATGAAGTTGAAATCAAGAAGCTGCTGGCAGACGATGCAAGAGCCCGTGGCTGTGGCAGCTGGGGTGTGACCTCCGCCTGCCTGTATTTCCTATCAGGAACAAACTGGTACTTTTCTCCCTCCAGTTGTTCCATTTGCAGGATGACTTCCCATATTGGCCAAAGCCTCTGGCTTCCAGTTTTGATTGCATAAATGGGCAAGACTGGAAGATTTGGTCAACTGCAAAAAACCCTCTACCCAAAAGACTGAGAGCTCTTGTTATGTATATCCATTGAATTCGCACAGTACTACTACTACTATTTTTTTTCTAACTGAAACATAAAATTCAATTTAAAATTTACATCACATAGAACTGTAATGGAGATAAACAGTCTCCTCCCCCTCAACTTCTGACCTACAAAGTCCACATTTCATCACTTTTGTTCTCATGTTTTGTCAGTGAGAGTAAAAGCAATAACACTCCATTTTAAAGAAAGAGCTGTCTGTTTTTCAGTTTGATATCACAGAAGGAAAATGCTGCTGTGCTGTTAGACTTTGAAAGTGTAAGCAATTGCCAAACAGACTGCCCTCAGTGGTTATCTTTTATAAATGCTGGTGACCATTACATTAAAAAGGAACTTTGAAAAGCTGCAGCCTGATTTATTTGAGTTGCCACAGCAGATGCCAGCAAAGCACCAGGCAAAGGGCATAGAATAAAAACAGTATCATGTCACTCCCAGGGACAGCACTGAGGGTGACATTTGCTCTACTGATGTATTGCAAATAAAAAGGTGAAAGGAAAATTGGGACCACATTACAAGTGAAAAATAGCTGCAAATATAAGTGAGAACAAATATTTTGGAAAATATTTTGCACAGTTAATACAGGTCTTTTAAAAATCCTGATTATCATGTCTCTCATGAGTTAATGGGCACATGAGTTTTCAGACATGCTCATTTACTTTAAGCAATGGCTACAGTAAAACTGAACGGTGCCACGACATATTCTGTATGAGCTGGAAGTGGAATTGCTTTGAGTGGTTTACACTGCATCAAGGGGAAGGCCAGATTAAATGCTGTGAACAGAGAACAGTGCCAGTGAAGTTCAAGGCACAGGGATCTGAATTCTTTGCTGAAATCATTCTCAGAACTGAAGGCCAGGCACAAAGAAGTCCCGTCATACTGCAGCACAGTCAAAATATTTGGCCTCACACTAAAATGGTGTGATAGAAAAACCCTACTGCTGTTAGCAAAGGTCTCGTGTAGAGTCTCACAAACAAGAAGAAAGGCAAAGCCCCTGAAACCTTCTCATTTGTAGCGTGACAAGGAGCACAAGCAACCGAAAAGTTCATGTAGTTACATTTCAGTTCACTTTTCCTTGTTAACTTACTTCTCTGGTTTTAGATCCCTGTAAATAATTCCAAGACCATGGAGGTGGTCTAATGCCAAGGCCAGCTCAGCTAAGTAGAACTTGACATCCTCTTCTGTAAACATCACCTAGAGAGAAGGAAGAGAAGACCACATCTATTTATTGGACAGCAGAGGGCTGGCTTGCCTTAAACAGACACGGGGGAGGAATTGTCTAACCTGGGAATGCTGGAAGGACCATCATATCAGGTTCAATTTTCCATAATTTGTCTGAACTGACATTAACAATTCTTACCAGATTCTCCCTATAAAACAAAACTTGATCTGTTGGGTACCTCTGTTCCTTAAAATATGCTGCTCTCATTCGTCTGTTTGATCTGTTTAGATGATATTATGTCACAATAATAGGAATAAATTATAACTCCTTAGCTTTTGGAAATGAACAGCAAAATTAAACACATTCAGTGCAGCTCATATTGCTTTCACAGCCCTTAACTTGCTAAAATCTTGGCATGTGGTTACCAAATTCCCATGAAATGGAAATCTTTTTTGGGAAGTGAAATACTGCCAAATCTGAGCAGAATACATGGAATGAAGAGACTCAGAGATGAATTTAAAACCTCATGCCTTGGAGGTTCAAGGAATCTCAGTGCAGATGCCCTAAGCAGTGATGTCTTGTTTAACATCCAGGGCCTGATGAGGTTCCAACTGAAGACAGTTTTTTCTGTAGCTGATATGGATACTGCTAACACTGAAAGCTGTGTTTTAGGTGAGAAGAAACTTCTGTAATCAAAAAACCAATAAACTCTGAAAAACTCAGATGGCAGGAAAGCCCTTTGGTTCTACTTCCATTATATCTCAGATGTTCTTTTTAATTAAATTTCCATATGCACAGAGATAATAATGCAGAAAAAGAAGCTGATGTATTGGATACACGAGTGTGAATATTATGCACGACAGAAGTAAAATGAGTCAGCTCAATACAAATTTACTTGTCATATGTAAATGTAAATTCTACAGTAGAAGTTGCAGAGCTTAATTTTAAAATTAAGTCTCTGCTCTCAGAAGGGGGTAGCCAAAATATCTGAGTGCTTTGAGCAGTTCCAGACAGCTGAGAGAAAAAAGGAGATGATTCAGAGAACAGATGTCACATAATTCAATTAAGAATTTTACTGCAAAGGCTAGAAATAAAAAAACAAGGAAAATAATAAATAAATACACAAGCAAAAACCCTAAAAATTTAGTTGCACTGAATGTTAAAATCACAATAATTTTAAAATAAATTTAAATTACTTATAAGATTTAAAATAAATACTATAGGCAAGAAACTAAATCAATATAATCAAGGAAAAATCTAATCTATTCATATACACCTAGCTAATGTCAGATGTCTCAAAAAGACAGAGCAAGAAATAGGCAAGCTTTGCATGCATGCAATATACGTATATGGGATCTGACTGAAAGTCCACTGAAATCAATACCTTTCAACCAAATCTATAATAACAAATTGCAAACAGTTCAAGTTTTCCAAGAACTTTTTCCCTTGCAATACCTGGCCCCTAAACAGCTGCAAACTATAGGCAGACAAGGTGAGCTGCAAACACTGAAAAAAGAGAAGCATGTTTTTACTGTCAGCTTAAGAGGACTTGGTCCTGATGGTACACAGCAGAGAAGTCAGTGAATTACCCTGGAAAAGCTTTGAGGAAAACATGAAGCTTTAAAGAAGTACAGAGTCTGAGCTGTTATCTTCCACTTTTGAGTACCCTGGCTGAGCAGAACAGGGACCTGCCCTCTTAGGCAAGAGCCACATTTTCTGTCTTCTTCCATGAAACTGGAGAGGCCCTTGCTGAGAGGGCAGCACTGCCTCACTAATGAAGCTTGGTCTCATGACAACAGTGGAAGGACATTTTAAATTTAAATTTTTTAAATCTCTTCCCTCATATTAAAAATAACTGCTACCAGGGACTGAATATTTATACAAGGATCATTACTCAGCAGTGTAATTAACTTGTTACCAATGTCTTCTTGCATTCTCAAACAGCCTTAAAAGCAAATACTTGGGGTCCCAGGCTATAGTGCACACAGCAGCCTGCAGCATGTCACTGAATGAGGAACTGAAGGGGGGGGGGGGAGGGGGGGGT